>CM031612.1:87076340-87089625 GCA_018398815.1 Conus ventricosus
TGTACAGGAAGTGTTGTACAGGATCTGTTGCATTGTGTTGTATAGGATCTGTACAGGATGTGTTTGCACTGAGTGTGTTGCATTGTATTGTACAGGATGTGTTGTACAGAACTCTTGCACTGTGTTGTACAGGATCTGTACAGAATGTATTGCACTGTGTTGTACGGGATGTGTTGCACTGTGTTGTACAGGATGTGTTGCTCTGTGTTGTACAGAATTGTTGCACTGTGTTGTACAGGATGTGTTGCACTGTGTTGTACAGGATGTGTTTGACAGGATGTGTTGTACAGATGTGTTGCTCTGTGTTGTACAGGATGTGTTGCACTGTGTTGTACAGGATGTGTTGCACTGTGTTTTACAGATCTGTTGTACTGTGTTGTATAGGATGTGTTGTACAGGATCTGTTGCACTGTGTTGTATAGGATGTATTGTACAGGATCTGTTGCACTGTGTTGTACAGGATCTGTTGCACTGTGTTTATAGGATCTGTTGTACAGGATCTGTTGCTGTGTGTTGTACAGGATTTGTTGCACTGGTTGTACAGGATGTGTTGCACTGTGTTGTATAGGATCTGTTGCACTGTGTTGTACAGGATCTGTTGCACTGTATTGACATGATCTGTTGCACTGTTGTATAGATGTGTTGTACAGTGTGTGTTGCACTGTGTTGTACGATTGTTGCACTGTGTTGTACAGGATGTGTTGCATGGTTACAAGATCTGTTGCACGTGTTGTACAGGATTGTTGCACTGTGTTGTACACGATCTGTTGCACTGTGTTGTACAGATCTGATGCACTGTGTTGTACAGATCTGTTGCACTGTGTTGACAGTCACGAGTTTGTCACGAGGCCTTGACGATTGACCCATCTGGGTGGTGGAATTTCATTTTTTTTGTTGATGTTGGATCCGTCTTATTGTTGTGGTGTGGTTGCACGCTAATGTGTTCAGCTCGTTAGGTTACTTTCTTCTCTGTCTCTTTTCAACGCCGAGCATTCATCGAGGTTCAGGGTGGCTGGTACCACTTTTCTGACTTGGTCTCTATCGGCCTCTCATGTCTTTTACCTGCCGCTACGTTGCACATTCACTTAGCTTGAGGTATCTCACTCTGTTGACTAGGGTGGCATGTTGGTGCCATCGGTTAGGAGGTTTTTCTATCGGCTGGAGATGTCCTGGGAGCCTGCTCGGTTTGGTTCGTCAACATGTCGAGGTCGGTCGGACTTCATTCTACGTCGCCTGTAGGATACGCTCATATCTTTTCCGCATCCGTCTGTGGTCCTTCGGGACAGAGGGAGAGAGCGCTTACCGCCACTTTTTGGGTCACCACGGTAGCTGGTAGCATCGATTTCGTGTTTGTTATTTTTTTGTTGTGTTGCGGCTAATTTTCTTTTGGCATTCTTTTGTTTTCAAAATATAAAAAATTGTTGAGACACTTGTCTCGTTATTCATCATAACTGGACATTCTAATTATATAAATTCTGTCTCTTTCAAATGCTGTGATAGTGTAGTCGGTGAGATGGGGTGGACTGTGATTAGGGTTGGACATGTTGTCTCGCTCGTCCGCCCCTGTCACAATACCATTCTTATCTTCGGCAACGTGTTTGTGCGGCAAGGGGAAACGAGGTATTGTTTGCGGCGTTACGTGATTAGTTTGGATCTGGTTGAAGAATTGTGTACTGCTTGTAGAGGTGCTATAAAAAATGGTCGATATTGTGCATTGTTTATTATTATGTCAATCTGGTGACGTTTAAAGCAATGGGTTGCTGTATAGTCAGTTTCTAAAAGGAAAATGTGACGTGAGTGAGGGAAGGATGAATATATAATGCTGTTCGATTGTTTAGACTGTTATGTAATCTCTTACTGCTTCTGTGAGGAGACCTTACGAACATCTCCTCTTTGCTGTTTACTGTGTTATGCTCAGGTCTTGGTGTTGAGCTGGGTTACTATGTACAGCACAAACTCCCTGACCATCTGGAGTGGCTGTTAGGTTAAGCAGCAAAGTTCGACTGTATGATGCGGGGTTTCTACCTCTTCCTCTCAGTTCCTTACAGTTTTCTTCCTGGGCTTCACCGAAGCTTGCGCTGTTGGGGCCGCGCAGTGTTGAGGGCGTGGACCTTGCATGGTGTCCATAACCCTGTCCGGACCTTCAAGCGACAAGCTCTCCCGTCGGATGGTTCTCCCTGTCCCCTGACTTCCTACAGCTCATGTGACCATTGTGGTTAAGCTCTGTGTCGGCATTTGGGGGGTGTGTGTGTCAATGGTGTCGGCATTGAATGACTCGTTAAGATACAGACCGGTTTGGGGCACCTGATGCGACACGGTGCTCCAGTGGACTTTGGAGAGGCAGGGGTGTGGGGGAACCACATGAAGCACGGAAGGAATGTGCTGGAAATGCTTATTTTGATTGGTTATGTTGTGTGTTGAGTTATGTTTGTGTGCGTTGAAATGCTGTTGTGACTATGTGTATGTTGTGTGTGTTGAATGCTTAATTGTGATTGTGCATGTCGTGTGGTTGAATCTTATTTGTGATCTATGTGTGTGTGGTGTGAATAAATGGTGTATTGTATTGTAATCTTTCTTGTGTGGTTCTTGCGAGGCGTGTGAGGTCAGTCACTCCCTTCACTCCATCTAGCACCGATCCTGTCAGGGAGACCTCCAGGGGTCGTCGTGACATACAGAATGTGTTACATTGTGTTGTACAGGATCTCATTGTACAGGATGTGTTGAATGTGTTGTACAGGACGTGTTGCATTGTGTTGTACAGGATCTGTACAGGATTGTGTTGTACAGACACGTGTTGCATTGTGTTGCAAGGATCTGTACAGGATGTGTTGTACAGGATCTGTTGCATTGTGTTGTATAGGATCTGTACAGGATGTGTTGCACTGAGTGTGTTGCATTGTATTGTAAGGATGTGTTGTACAGGAACTCTTGCACTGTGTTGTACAGGATTGTACAGAATGTATTGCACTGTGTTGTACGGGATGTGTTGCACTGTGTTGTACAGGATGTGTTGCTCTGTGTTGTACAGGAATGTTGCACTGTGTGTACAGGATGTGTTGCACTGTGTTGTAACAGGATGTGTTTGCAGGATGTGTGTAAGATGTGTTGCTCTGTGTTGTACAGGATGTGTTGCACTGTGTTGTACGGATGTGTTGCACTGTGTTTTACAGGATCTGTTGTACTGTGTTGTAAGGATGTGTTGTACAGGATCTGTTGCACTGTGTTGTATAGGATGTATTGTACAGGATCTGTTGCACTGTGTTGTACAGGATCTGTTGCACTGTGTTTATAGGATCTGTTGTACAGGATCTGTTGCTGTGTGTTGTACAGGATTTGTTGCACTGTGTTGTACAGGATGTGTTGCACTGTGTTGTATAGGATCTGTTGCACTGTGTTGTACGGATCTGTTGCACTGTATTGTACATGATCTGTTGCAACTGTGTTGTATATGATGTGTTGTACAGTGTGTGTTGCACTGTGTTGTACAGGATCTGTTGCAACTGTGTTGTACAGGATGTGTTGCACTGTGTTGTACAAGATCTGTTGCACTGTGTTGTACAGGATGTGTTGCACTGTGTTGTACACGATCTGTTGCAACTGTGTTGTACAGGATCTGTTGCACTGTGTTGTACAAGATCTGTTGCACTGTGTTGTACAGGATGTGTTGCACTGTGTGTCAGGATGTGTTGCACTGTGTTGTACAAGATGTGTTGTATAGGATGTGTTGCTGTGTGTTGTACAGGATGTGTTGCTGTGTGTTGTACAGGATCTGTTGTACAGGGTGTGTTACACTGTGTGTACAGGATGTGTTGTACAGGATGTGTTGTACAGGATGTGTTGTACAGGATGTGTTGTACAGGATGTGTGCTGTGTGTTGTACAGGGTGTGTTGCACTGTGTTGTACCCGATCTGTTGCACTGTGTTGTACAGGATGTGTTGCACTGTGTGTACAGGATGTGTTGCACTGTGTTGTACAGGATGTGTTGTATAGGATGTGTTGCTGTGTGTTGTACAGGATGTGTTGCTGTGTGTTGTACAGGATCTGTTGTACAGGGTGTGTTACACTGTGTGTCAGGATTGTTTGTACAGGATGTGTTGTACAGGATATGTTGCACTGTGTGTTACAGGAAGTGTTGCACTGTGTTGTACCGGATCTGTTGCACTGTGTTGTACAGGATCTGTTGCACTGTGTTGTACAGGATCTGTTGCACTGTATTGTACCAGGATGTGTTGCACTGTGTGTACAGATGTGTTGCACTGCGTTGTACAGGATGTGTTGTACAGGATGTGTTGCTGTATGTTGTACAGGATGTGTTGCACTGTGTTGTACAGGATGTGTTGCACGGTATTGTACAGGATGTGTTGCACTGTATTGTACAGGATGTGTTGCACTGAGTGTTGTACAGGATGTGTTGCACTGTGTGTACAGGATGTGTTGCACTGTGTTGTGCAGGATGTGTTGTACAGGATCTGTTGCACTGTGTTGTTACAAGATCTGTTGCACTGTGTTGTACAGGATGTGTTGCACTGTGTGTACAGGATGTGTTGCACTGTGTTGTACAGGATCTGTTGCACTGTGTTGTACAGGATGTGTTGCACTGTGTTGTACAGGATGTGTTGCACTGTGTTGTACAGGATGTGTTGCACTGTGTTGTACAGAATGTGTTGTACAGGATGTGTTGCTGTGTGTTGTACAGGATCTGTTGTACAGGGTGTGTTGCACTGTGTTGTACAGGATATGTTGCACGGTATTGTACAGGATGTGTTGCACTGTGTTGTACAGGAGGTGTTGCACTGTGTTGTACAGAATGTGTTGTACAGGATGTGTTGCTGTGTGTTGTAAGGATCTGTTGTACAGGGTGTGTGCACTGTGTTGTACAGGGTGTGTTGCACTGGTTGTACAGGATGTGTTGCACTGTATTGTACAGGATGTGTTGCACTGTGTTGTACAGGATGTGTTGCACTGTGTTGTACAGGATGTGTTGCTGTGTGTTGTACAGGACGTGTTGCACTGTATTGTACAGGATGTGTTGCACTGTATTGTACAGGATGTGTTTGCAACTGTATTGTACAGGATGTGTTGCACTGTGTGTACAGGATGTGTTGCACTGTGTTTGACAGGATGTGTTGTACAGGATGTGTTGTACAGGATGTGTTGTACAGGATGTGTTGCACTGTGTTGTACAGGATGTGTTGCACTGTGTTGTAAGGATGAGTGTTGCACTGTTTTGTACAGGATCCGTTCATGGTGGTGAGTGAGCCCCTGGAGGATGACCAGGAGGCGGAGTGTGATGATGTGGGTGTGCTTATGTCAGCGTCCGCGACATCCTCAACATAGCAGAAAGACATACGGACCAGGACATTGACAGTAAGCCCCTTGCTTGTCACCAGTCTGTCTGTTGTGTCACAGGGCACCTGTTTCTGAGGTCTCAGGTATGGTCATGATATGTTGGTTAGTGGGAGATCAGGTACACAGACAAGCCTCCTGAAGATGATAGTGACTACTATCGGAAATCAGGAACAGCAAGAGAAACGTGATGTGGTCATTTTTTTCTGCTCATGCCTTTCATTTTTCTCATAGTCCACAAAGAAAAAACAAACTCTAGCATTTAATCATGGTTTATCTTGCCTTTTCTTCATTTCTCACATGATGACCTGTGTTGGTGGCGGCAATGAATAACATCATAACGACCCTCACTGTTCTAGGTAGTGTTGTGTCTTCTCCTCATAGTGTTTTTGCCAGGTAAACGTTGGACTTCATTTTCATGTATGACTGTGTTGGTGGCTGGGGAATGAATAACATCTTATGACCCTCACTGTTCTGAGGTAGTGTTGTGTCTTCTCCACATAGTGTTTTTGCCAGGTAAACGTTGGACTTCATTTTCATGTATGTATCACTTTTGAAATTTAGTTTGCCAATATGTTATGTTCGTAATGCCAACCTATCAAGTCTGCATTCCCAGTTAAAATGTATTCTTCTTGCCTTGTGGAAAGTGTAATTTTGTATGTAGTGTCTGTGTGTTATATTTAGGAACAAATATTGCAATAGAACTTTTACTACTTAACGTAGTTCATGACATACTCACATGTTGATACAAAGGCCTGATCTCCACTGGCCTGGAACAGCGCCACACATCAGGATTCCCATAAAAAAGATGGACAATGGAGAGCAGGAGCCCACTCTTCCCTTAACCATTATGTCAACAGGAGTAGGCTCCCTTGGTCAGTGATACTCGATTCACCTAGACAAGCCTGAATTCAGTTTTTGCCCCTTTTCGTACTGCAGGAGAAGGGAGGATGCCCTAGTGTTTGGACAGGTAAGTGTATCATAGAACTAACTTTTAGTGTATAAATCCTTTGTTTATACTTACCTGTCCAAACAAATGCCTGAACATGGAAAAGGATGGTGGGAATTCTCGCCTGAGAAGTCAGTCCGATCCTCAGGTTCATTTATGCAGGAGGCTGACCATAACTCATCCCAGAGCTTGGAGCCAACTGGCCTTATGTCTCGGCTGTCTCATGGAGGTTAAAGGATTGTCCCTGCTCTCCCTCATGGGGACACAAAAAAGAGCCAAACATGCCTATTAGGCAGCAATCCACATGTATTTGCATATAAGATCAGATTGGTTGGGTGTTCTTCTTTTCCTGATCATGGCTCTTCTATTTTTTTCATATTTAGCTTGTAGATATGAGTGTGCTTGTGTTTCAGTCCTGGACCCCAATGATGAGAGGGTGGTAGTGGGCCACTAATATGTGTGTATGTGCTCGTGTATGTGTGTGTGTGTGGTGTGTGTATGTGTGTGTGTGAGTGTGTATGTGTGAGTGTGTGTGTGTGTATGTGTGAGTGTGTGTGTGTGTGTGTGTGTGTGTGTGTGTGAGTGTGTGTGTGTGTATGTGTGTGTGTGTGTGTGTTTCAGTCTTGGACCCCAGTGATGAAAGGGTGGTTTGGGGCCATAACGTGTGTGTGTGTGTGTGTGTGTGTGTGTGTGTGTATGTGTGTGTGTGATCTTGGACCCCATGATGAAGGGCGGTTTGGGGCCACTAACAATGTGTGTGTGTGTGTGTTTCAGTCTTGGACCCCAATGATGACAGGGTGGTTTGGGGCCACTAACGGTGTGTGTGTGTGTGTTGTGTGTGTGTGTGTGTGTGTGAATCTTGGACCCCAATGATGAGAGGGTGGTTTGGGGCCACTAACATGTGTGTGTGTGTTCAGTCTTGGACCCCAATGATGACAGGGTGGTTTGGGGCCACTAACATGTGTGTGTGTGTTTCAGTCTTGGAGCCCAATGATAAGAGGGCGGTTTGGGGCCACTAACATGTGTGTGTGTGTGTTTCAGTCTTGGACCCCATGATGACAGGGTGGTTTGGGGCCACTAACATGTGTGTGTGTGTTTTTTCGGTCTTGGACCCCAATGATGACAGGGTGGTTTGGGGCCACTAACGTGTGTGTGTGTGTGTTTCAGTCTTGGAGCCCCAATGATGACAGGGTGGTTTGGGGCCACTAACATGTGTGTGTGTGTGTGTTTCAGTCTTGGAGCCCAATGATGAGAGGCGGTTTGGGGCCACTAACATGTGTGTGTGTGTTTCGGTCTTGGACCCCAATGAGGAGAGGGCGGTGTTTGGGGCCACTAACATGTGTGTGTGTGTTTCGGTCTTGGAGCCCAATGATGAGAGGGCGGTTTGGGGCCACTAACATGTGTGTGTGTGTTTCAGTCTTGGACCCAATGATGAGAGGGCGGTTTGGGGCCACTAACGTGTGTGTGTGTGTGTTTCAGTCTTGGAGCCCAATGGAAGAGGGCGGTTTGGGGCCACTAACATGTGTGTGTGTGTGTGTGTTTCAGTCTTGGACCCAATGATGAGAGGGTGGTAGTGGGCCACATAACAAACTGACCGTGGAGTGTCTGGCAGCGCTGCAAGCCGTCTCCCTGGAGATGCAGGTGGAGGGAACCTACTGACCTTCACCTCTCACCTTGACCTACCATTAGCACCTATTCACCAAGGAGCGCAGAGAGAGGACGATTCAGATGTTGATGAAATCATCTGAACATTGACAAATACAGTAGAACTTCTTATGATATTTTAATGAGTGGAAAATGTGTAATCTTTTCTGATAGTACGGAGTCTTATGGACATCTCATGGTTTCAATCGTTCTTAGTAACTAGAAGAAAATTGACCAATCAAAGAAAATTTCTTTTCAAGGTGAATGAAAACAACAACAACAAAAAGTGATACATAACGAAAGGGCCTGTAGTCAAATGGCAGAACACCTGCCTGCAGACCTGACCCTTATTAGTAGCCTCAGAACACGGCCTGTGGACCTGACCCTTATTAGTAGCTCTGCACAACACTATGCTCTTCCTCATTGCTCTCCAGTTACTCCAGGAATTGTCACTTCCTTGTGATTGGCCAAAACTTCTCGTCCTATTTACCTGTCGTTATTCATCTATGATATTTTTGGAGTAGTTTGATTCACCAAGAATTGTAATCTTTCTTATGGCTGGCCAGTGCTTCTCATCCTATTTACCTGGATCTGTATGCACGTCAGAAGCGGTTAACTTAAACGCGTTTAGAGCTTAAACGCGGTTAGCTATACGGGCCCTAACCGCGTATAAACCCTAACCGGATTTGGTATGCACGACGCGCTAAACGGAAACGTATAGCTAACGCCAAGTGAAAGGTGAGATATTTATAGATTGCTGGGAAAACTGGCTCCGCTGTGTGCTTTCGGTTTAATCCAATACACGTGGAAGCTTCTGAAATTCACACACACACACACACACACACGCACACACACACACCAAGGCACACGCTCGCGCGGCGCACACACACACACACACACACACACCACACACACAACACACACACACACACACACAGAGGTTGTTGGGGGGGGGGGGGGTAAAGAGTCCTACCTGAACGTTGATTGAATGGTATCCTTTTCTGTTGACGAATTCATGTTCCTGCTCGTGTGGCCGCTGGATGCGCACTTGTTCCATCGATGCACCCCACCGCGTTGGGGAATCCGTAAGACTGGTAGAGCGCTGTTTGGTTCTGTTCGCTCTGGCTTGATCAGGAAAGAAGATATGTTGCCGGGCTTGTCTGAACACAGCGTCAGTCACTCTGCTGACAGTTCGGCTCACTGTCGACTGGTCCACGCCGACTAATTCTCCACAGACGTCTTGAAATAGTTGACGTGGCAAGTAGCGCAAAGTGACGAGCACTTGCTGCAGGGGAGTGAGGGTGAATCCGTGATTCGCGAGAGTGAATGTCAGCTGACACCTGACATGTCAGTTCCAGGATGTGCTGCCGACGAAATCGGAACTTACGAAACCTTCTCTGTCGTCGTACGTGTCGAATGGATTAGTACGGTCCCGGAAAATCCGTTTTCTTCGCAGAAGCGCCGCTGTCGTGCTTGGAAAAACAAGAGTGCCGCCATATTTACACGCGTTTAAGGCCCGCTATGGACCCCCAGAGGTGCGATAACTTTAAACGCGAAAATCCGTATAGGATAGGCTAACCAGATTGACGTGCATACCGATTTATCCCGCCTATCCGCCGTATAGGGGATAAACGCGGTTGTCCACTAAACGGACCGACGTGCTTACGGGCCCTGTGGTTTATAGTTGCCAGTAGTTTTGATTCACCAAGGGTTGTCACTTCATGTGACTGGCCAATACTTGTCATCCTATTACCTGTTGGTTATCATGTTGCCAGTAGTTTGATTCACCAAGGGTTGTCAACTTCCATGTGATGGCCAATACTTGTCATCCTATTTACTGTTGGTTATCATGTTGCCAGTAGTTTGATTCACCAAGGGTAGTCAACTTCCATGTGACTGGCCAATACTTGTCATCCTATTTACCTGTTGGTTATCATGTTGCCAGTAGTTTGATTCACCAAGGGTTGTCAACTTCCATGTGACTGGCCAATACTTGTCATCCTATTTACCTGGTTGTTTCCATGTTGCCGGTGCCTGGCACCGTATGGCTGTATCCAACGGCATCAGGTGTTAGCAGGATGCTGGCCACGTTCCATAAGTGCTGTCCCAGTGCAATTAGGGAACTGAAAATTAGCATGATGCTTGCCAATTACCACAACGCTGGCACAGTGCAATTAGGGAACTGAAAATTAGCATGATGCTGGCCAATTACCACAGTGCTGTCCCAGTGGCAATTAGGGAACTGAAAATTAGCATGATGCTGGCCACCATCCAAGCGCTGGCACAGTGCAATTAGGGAACTGAAATTAGCATTATAATAATAATAATATAATATAATATAATAATAATGATACTTATATAGCGCCTATTCTCAGCTAGAGGCCAAGCTCTAAGCGCTTTACAATCAACACTCGTTTACACAACGGGCTACCTACCTGGGTAGTGCCGACTGAAGAGCTGCAGCTGGCGCTTCATTCAGTCGTTTCCCGTGTCATCCAGTTAGTATCGTTCAATATCGATCACTCATTTTCCTTACTTCCTTCATTCTTTCTATTTCTCACGCAGGGGCATGCTATGTGTAACGTGTCATCCATACCAACGGCCAAACTGGCCTACTCTTCCGAAAGTTGGTGATGGGATTTACGTGTGTGCAAGATGTTATGCGTGCGTTCACACACGGAACCTCGGTTTATAGTCTCATTCGAAGGACTGTATGAAAATGGAGTCAGAACAATGTTAAACTCCGAGGAAAAATCCCCTGTACCGAAACGCCCCGGCGGAGGTTCGAACCCGCAACCCAGGATCACCAAGATTACGAGTCCGGCGCTCTACCAACTGAGCTATTCCACAAGTGCTGTCCCAGTGCAATTAGGGAAACTGGAAATTAGCATGATGCTGGCCACGTTCCACAAGTGCTGTCCCAGTGCAGTTAGGGAACTGGAAATTAGCATGATGCTGGCCACGTTCCACAAGTGCTGTCCCAGTTGCAATTAGGGAACTGGAAATTTGCATGATGCTGGCCACGTTCCACAAGCGCTGACACAGTGCAGTTAGGGAACTGGAAATTAGCATGATGCGGCCACGTTCCACAAGTGCTGTCCCAGTGCAGTTAGGGAACTGGAATTAGCATGATGCTGGCCACATTCCACAGTGCTGTCCCAGTGCAGTTAGGGAACTGGAAATTAGCATGATGCTGGCCACGTTCCACAAGTGCTGTCCCAGTGCAATTAGGGAACTGGAAATTAGCATGATGCTGGCCACGTTCCACAAGCGCTGACACAGTGCAGTTAGGGAACTGGAAATTAGCATGATGCTGGCCACGTTCCACAGTGCTGTCCCAGTGCAGTTAGGGAACTGGAAATTAGCATGATGCTGGCCACGTTCCACAAGTGCTGTCCCAGTGCAGTTAGGGAACTGGAAATTAGCATGATGCTGGCCACGTTCCACAGTGCTGTCCCAGTGCAGTTAAGGAACTGGAAATTGCATGATGCTGGCCCGTTCCACAAGCGCTGACACAGTGCAGTTAGGGAACTGGAAATTAGCATGATGCTGGCCACGTTCCACAAGCGCTGTCCCGTGCAGTTAGGAACTGGAAATTAGCATGATGCTGGCCACGTTCCACAAGCGCTGACACAGTGCAGTTAGGGAACTGGAAATTAGCATGATGCTGGCCACGTTCCACAAGTGCTGTCCAGTGCAATTAGGGAACTGGAAATTAGCATGATGCTGGCCACGTTCCACAAGGGCTGTCCCAGTGCAGTTAGGGAACTGGAAATTAGCATGATGCTGGCCACGTTCCACAAGCGCTGACACAGTGCAGTTAGGGAACTGGAAATTAGCATGATGCTGGCCACGTTCCACAAGTGCGTCCCAGTGCAATTAGGGAACTGGAAATTAGCATGATGCTGGCCACGTTCACAAATGCTGTCCCAGTGCATGTTAGGGAACTGGAATTAGCATGATGCTGGCCACGTTCCACAAGTGCTGCCCCAGTGCAGTTAGGGAACTGGAAATTAGCATGATGCTGGCCACGTTCCACAAGTGCTGTACCCAGTGCAGTTGGGAACTGGAAATTAGCGTGATGCTGGCCACGTTCCACAAGCGCTGACACAGTGCAGTTAGGGAACTTGAAAGAGAATGACAAAAAGGGTGGCGGTAGAGGGGTGAGTTTTTTTTTATTCTCCCGTCACAAAGACATTAAAACAATGTAGCAACTTTCGTGAGGGATGATTTAGGCATAGCTGATAGCTTTGAGAAATAAAATGTGTAACCGCTGGGCTAAGGGGTATGGGGAAAAAAATGAGCCTCCTTTATGAGTTGATGGTGATGGTCAGCAGTTGACATGGACCCCTTTCCTCACAGGTGAGCACTCAAGAACACCTGTAGAGAAAACACTATCACCTGGACCCTGGCATAGCTGAAAATGCAACCAACCAATGCCTTTCTGCTCTCTTTTCTTCTCACTTTTGTTTGTGTTTTGTGAAATACCTAAATAGCAATTTCGCACTGGCTAAGATTGTCGGTGGGAGTATTGTCACCATGCGCAGGTTCCGGTCTTTTGTTGGGTTGCATCTAGGTATAGGTAAACCTTTCATGACAGTTTACCCTGTCCTCAGTTTTGTAATAATAATGTGTGAAATAAACCTCATGATGCATTTCAAAGTGAGCTCTTTTTACTATACTATGATGGTGTAGATCATGTGGGAAAATGTGATTTCTGTGGGAAACAGAAAAGAAAATTTGTTTTCATTCATTGTGGATGCCAGCAGAGCATGTGAATTTCACATCAGCACAACATAGTGCAGTGCTAAAAGGGCCTACCTGATATAGTACAGAGCATGTGGTTGTGGAGAGGTATCATTACAGCCTACAGATCCCAGAATGTGATGGGCTTGTGCTCAAAGACAGAAGCAGCAGGTCACCTTGACCTTCTTTGTCAGGACATCCTGATTATACCTGTCAGCAGGTCAACTCATCTTCCCTAGGTCAACTGACCAGCCTGACCTACCCATGTCAGCAGGTCACCTGACCTTCCCATGTCAGCAGGTCGCCTGACATTCCCATGTCAGGAGGTCACCTGACCTTCCCCATCAGGTCGCCCTGCCCTCCCCATTCCAGCATCCTACCTTCCCCTGTCAGCAGGTCACCCTGACTTTCCCCGTCAGCAGGTCACCCCGACCTTCCCCATGTCAGCAGTCGTTGACCTTCCCCATGTCAGCAGGGACCCTGACCTTCCCATGTCAGGTCGTCCTGACCTCCCCATGGTCAGCAGTCCCGTCCCCTGAACCTTCCCCATGTCAGCATAGTCCCCGTCACCGTCCGTACAGCACCTGACATTCCTCCAA
>CM031612.1:87089725-87158538 GCA_018398815.1 Conus ventricosus
AAGGGGCGGGAGGACTGCCCCCTGCTGTAGGTGAAGGGGCGTGGGAGGACTGCCCCCTGCTGTTGGTGAAGGGGCGTGGGAGGACTGCCCCATGCTGTAGGTGAAGGGGCGTGGGAGGACTGCCCCATGCTGTAGGTGAATGTGCGTGGGAGGACTGCCCCCTGCTGTAGGCGAAGGGCGTGTGAGGACTGCCCCATGCCGTAGGTGAAGGGGCGTGGGAGGACTGCCCCCTGTTGTAGGTGAAGGGGCGTGGGAGGACTGCCTCATGCTGTAGGTGAAGGGCGTGGGAGGACTGCCCCATGTTATAGGGAAGGGCGTGGGAGGACTGCCCCATGCTGTAGGGGAAGGGGCGTGGGAGGACTGCCCCCCGTTGTAGGTGAAGGGCGTGGAAAGACTGCTCCATGCTGTAGGTGAAGGGGCGTGGGAGGGCTGCCCCCTGCTGTAGGTGAAGGGGCGTGGATGACTGCCCCCTGCTGTATTTGAAGGGGCGTGGAAGACTGCCCCATGCTGTATGTGAAGGGCGTGGAAAGTCTGCCCCATGATGTAGGTAAAAGGGGCGTGGGAGGACTGCCCTCTGCTGTAGGTGAAGGGCGTGGGAGGACTGCCTCATGTTGTAGGTGAAGGGGGCGTGGGAGGACTGCCTCATGCTGTAGGTGAAGGGGCATGGGAGGACTGGCCCCTGCTGTAGGTGAAGGGGCGTGGGAGACTGCCCCCTGCTGTAGGTGAAGGGCATGGGAGGACTGCCCCATGTTGTAGGTGAAGGGGCGTGGGAGGACTGCCCCATGCTGTAGGTGAATGGGCGTGGGAGACTGCCTCATGCTGTAGGTGAAGGGGCGTGGGAGGACTGCCTCATGCTGTAGGTGAAGGGGCATGGAGGACTGCCTCATGCTGTAGGTGAAGGGGCATGGGAGGACTGACCCATGCTGCATGTAAAAGGGGCGTGGAGGGCTGCCTCATGCTGTAGGTGAAAGGGGCGTAGGAGGACTGCCTCATGCTGTAGGTGAAGGGGCGTGGGAGGACTGCCCCATGTTGTAGGTGAAGGGGCGGGAGGACTGCCTCATGCTGTAGGTGAAGGGGCGTGGGAGGGGCTGCCCCCTGCTGTAGGTGAAGGGGTGTGGGAAGACTGCCCCATGTTGTAGGTGAAGGGGCATGGGAGGACTGCCCCATGTTGTAGGTGAAGGGCGTGGGAGGACTGCCCCCATGTTGTAGGTGAAGGGGCGTAGGAGGACTGCCCCATGCTGTAGGTGAAGGGCGTGGAGGACTGCCTCATGCTGTAGGTGAAGGGGGGTGGGAGGACTGCCCCATGCTGTAGGGGAAGGGGCGTGGAGGACTGCCCCCTGTTGTAGGTGAAAGGGCGTGGGGGGACTTCCCCATGCTTAGGTGAAGGGGCGTGGGAGGACTGCCTCATGCTGTAGGTGAAGGGACGGGAGACTGCCCCCTGCTGTAGGTGAAGGGGCGTGGGAGGACTGCCCCCTGCTGAAGTGAAGGGGGGTGAGAGGACTGCACCCTGCTCAAGGTGAAGGGGTGTTGAGGACTGCCCCATGCTGTAGGTGAAGGGGCGTAGGAGGACTGCCCCCTTCTGTAGGTGAAGGGGCGTGGGAGGGCTGCCTCATGCTGTAGGTGAAGGGGCGTGGGAGGACTGCCTCAGCTGCAGGTGAAGGGCGTGGGAGGACTGCCTCATGCTGTAGGTGAAGGGACGTGGGAGGACTGCCCCATGCTGTAGATGAAGAGGCGTGGGGGGACTGCCCCCTGTTGTAGGTGAAGGGGCGTGTAGGACTGCCCCCTTCTGTAGGTGAAAGGCGTGGTAGGACTGCCCCCATGCTGCAGGTGAAGGGGGGTGGGAGGACTGCCCCATGCTGTAGGTGAGGGCGTGGGAGGACTGCCCCATGCTGTAGGTTTAAGGGGCGTGGGAGGACTGCCCCATGCTGTAGGTGAAGGGGCGTGGGAGGACTGCCCCATGCTGTAGGTGAAGGGGCGTGTGAGGACTGCCCCATGCTGTAGGTGAAGGGGCGTGGGAGGACTGCCCCCTGTTGTAGTCGAAGGGGCGTGGGAGGACTGCCTCATGCTATAGGTGAAGGGGCATGGGGGGACTGCCCCATGTTATAGGTGAAGGGGCGTGGAGGACTGCCCCATGTTGAGGTGAAGGGCGTGGGGGACTGCCCCCTGTTGTAGGTGAAGGGGCGTGGAAAGACTGCCCATACTGTAGGTGAAGGAGCGTGGAGGACTGCCCCCTGCTGTAGGTGAAGGGGCGTGGGAGACTGCCCCTGCTGTATTTGAAGGGGCGTGTGAAGACTGCCCCATGCTGTAAGGTGAAGGGCGTGGAAAGTCTGCCCCATGCTGTAGGTAAAGGGCGTGGGAGGACTTCCCTCTGCTGTAGGTGAAGGGCGTGGGAGGACTGCCTCATGCTGTAGGGTGAAGGGGCGTGGGAGGACTGCCTCATGCTGTAGGGGAAGGGGCATGGGAGGACTGCCCCCTGCAGTAGGTGAAGGGGCGTGGGAGGACTGCCCCCTGCTGTAGGTGAAGGGGCATGGAGGACTGCCCCATGTAGTAGGTGAAGGGGCGTGGGAGGACTGCCCCATGCTGCAGGTGAAGGGGCGTGGGAGGACTGCCTCATGCTGTAGGTGAAGGGGCGTGGGAGGACTGCCTCATGCTGTAGGTGAAGGGGCATGGGAGGACTGCCCCATGCTGTATGTGAAAGGGCGTGGGAGGGCTGCCTCATGCTGTAGGTGAAAGGGGCGTTGGAGGACTGCCACATGCTGTAGTGAAGGGCGTGGGAGGACTGCCCCATGCTGTAGGTGAAGGGGCGTGGAGGGCTGCTTCATGCTGTAGTGAAGGGGCGTGGGAGACTGCTCCCTGCTGTAGGTGAAGGGGTGTGGGAGGACTGCCCCATGTTGTAGGTGAAGCGGCATGGAGGACTGCCCCATGTTGTAGGTGAAGGGGCGTGGGAGGACTGCCCCATGTTGTAGTTGAAGAGGCGTAGGAGGACTGTCCCATGCTGTAGATGAAGGGCGTGGGAGGACTGCCCCATGCTGTAGGTGAAGGGGCGTGGAGGACTGCCCCCTGTTGTAGGTGAAAGGGCGTGGGAGGACTTCCCCATGCTTAGGTGAAGGGGCGTGGGAGGCCTGCCTCATGCCGTAGGTGAAGGGGCGTGTGAGGACTGCCCCCTGCTGTAGGTGAAGGGGCGTGGGAGCACTGCCCCCTGCTGTAAGTGAAGGGGCGTGAGAGGACTGCACCCTGCTGTAGGTGAAGGGCGTTGAGGACTGCCCCATGCTGTAGGTGAAGGGGCGTAGGAGGACTGCCCCCTGCTGTAGGTGAAGGGGCGTGGGAGGACTGCCTCATGCTGTAGGTGAAGGGGCGTGGAGGACTGGCCTCATGCTGCAGTGAAGGGGCGTGGGAGGACCGCCTCATGCTGTAGGTGAAGGAGTGTATAGGATGCCCCCTGCTGTAGGTGAAGGACGTGGGAGGACTGCCCCATGCTGTAGATGAAGGGGCGTGGGAGGACTGCCCCCGTTGTAGGGGAAGGGGCGTGGTAGGACTGCCCCCTGCTGTAGGTGAAAGGGCGTGGTAGGACTGCCCCCTGTTGCAGGTGAAGGGGCGTGGGGGGACTGCCCCCTGTTTTAGGTGAAGGGCGTGGGAGACTGCCCCCTGCTGTAGGTGAAGGGGCGTGGGAGGACTGCCCCCTGCTGTTGGTGAAGGGGCGTGGAGGACTGCCCCATGCTGCAGGTGAAGGGGCGTGGGGACTGCCCCATGTTGTAGGTGAATGGGCGTGGGAGGACTGCCCCATGCAGTAGGGGAAGGGGCGTGTGAGGACTGCCCCATGCTGTAGGTGAAGGGGCGTGGGGGGACTGCCCCCTGTTGTAGGTGAAGGGGCGTGGGGGGACTGCCTCATGCTGTAGGTGAAGGGGCGTGGGGGGACTGCCCCATGTTGTAGATGAAGGGCGTGGGAGGACTGCCCCATGCTGTAGGTGAAGGGTGTGGGAGGACTGCCCCCTGTTGTAGGTGAAGGGGGGTGGAAAGACTGCCCCATGCTGTAGGTGAAGGGGCGTGGGAGGGCTGCCCCCTGTTGTAGGTGAAAGGGCGTGGGAGGACTGCCCCCTGCTGTATTGAAGGGCGTGGGAAGACTGCCCCATGCTGTAGGTGAAGGGGCGTGGAAAGTCTGCCCCAATGCTGTAGGTGAAGGGGGGTGGGAGGACTGCCCTCTGCTGTAGGTGAAAGGGCGTGGGAGGAATGCCTCATGTTGTGGGTGAAAGGGGCGTGGGAGGACTGCCTCATGCTGTAGGTGAAGGGGCATGGGAGGACTGCCCCCTGCTGTAGGTGAAGGGGCGTGGGAGACTGCCCCTGCTGTAGGTGAAGGGGCATGGGGGGACTGCCCCATGTTGTAGGTGAAGGGGCGTGGGAGGACTGCCCCATGCTGTAGTGAAGGGGCGTGGGAGGACTGCCTCATGCTGTAGGTGAAGGGGCGTGGGAGGGCTGCCTCATGCTGTAGGTGAAAGGGGCGTGGGAGGACTGCCTCATGCTGTAGGGGAAGGGGCGTGGGAGGACTGCCCATGGTGTAGTGAAGGGGCGTGGAGGACTGCCTCATGCTGTAGGTGAAGGGCGTGGGAGGACTGCCCCCTGCTGTAGGTGAAGGGGTGTGGGAGGACTGCCCCATGTTTATAGGTGAAGGGGCATGGAGGACTACCCCATGTTGTAGGTGAAGGGCGTGGGGGGACTGCCCCATTTGTAGGTGAAGGGGCGTAGGAGGACTGCCCCCTGCTGTAGGTGAAGGGGCGTGGAGGACTGCCCCATGCTGTAGGTGAAGGGGTGTATGAGGACTGCCTCATGCTGTAGGTGAAGGGGCGTGTGAGGACTGCCCCCTGCTGTAGGTGAAGGGCGTGGGAGGACTGCCCCCTGCTGTAGGTGAAGGGGCGTGGGAGGACTGCCCCATGTTGTAGGTGAAGGGGCGTAGGAGACTGCCCCCTGCTGTAGGTGATGGGCGTGGGAGGACTGCCCCCTGCTGTAGGTGAAGGGCGTGGAGGACTGCCCCATGTTGTAGGTGAAGGGGCGTGGGAGCACTGCCCCATCTTCTGCAGCCGACCTCACGGAGCACTTCTCACCCGGCTGATGGAAGTCCGCTCTGAGCCAGTGAGTGACGGAAGTCCGCACTGAGCCAATGAGTGATGGAAGTCCGCTCTGAGCTAATGAGTGATGGAAGTCCGCTCTGAGCCAATGAGTGATGGAGGTCCGCTTTGAGCCAATGAGTGATGGAAGTCCGCTCTGAGCCAAAGAGATATGGAGGTCCGCTCTGAGCTAATGAGTCTCCTCCACGTTGCAAAGTCAGTGATTCTCAATGCTGTCAGCGAAGAAGTTGTTTGTTTGTTTGTTCGGGTTTTTTTTTTTTTTGTTTTTTTTTCTCTACATAATCATTTTCATCCCATCTTCTCTCTTCCCACCCGTCCCTTTAATTCGGGTTGATAGTAACTGAGAATTGTTTCCCCTGGCTTGTTATTCCCCCTTAGATGTTTGCTTTTGTTATGTGTTTATTGTCATAGTCCGCCTGAAGAAGCCCAGTGGGTCAAGGTTTGTTACTTTAATTAATGTTTGTTGTGTTGATTTGGTGACCGGGTACTGCAGCTAAAGTTTCCAAGCCTTTTACAGACCCAAACTTGGCCCACGTGGTCTTGTGTGCCCTGTGGGAGAGGCTCGCCTGTCGCAGTCTTTCCCGCTATCAACAGGACTTTCCCAATTGTCTTCGTCAACATCACTGGGGCCCTTTTTTCCAAGCCGGTCAAAAAGCAGAAAGAAAAACAGATACATACACCTGAAGGTGCCAGTGGGATGCAGAGAGGTTCTGTCCTCAACTGCCGAACCGACCAGCCGGGAGCAATGCGCTGGCAGGAGGCCAGCGCTATGTCAGCCCGATTCACACGGCTCACAATGGGTTGCGCCGTCGCTGCCCCTTAAACGAGCTTCATTCCAGTGACCCACATGGAAATTTATTTGTACATCCACAGACTCCTAATAAACACAGCATGAGCACACCACAAACATAAAACACATCATAGATCAAAACTCGATAACTAAAAATCCGCACTAAGTACTCTTGCAACTCTCTCTCTCTCTCTCTCTCTCTCTCTCTCTCTCTCTCTCTCTCTTCCTCTCTCTCTCTCTCTCTCTCTCTCACACACACGCACGCACGCACGCACGCACGACCACGCACGCACGCCCCTCCCCCCCCCCCCCACACACACACACGCACACACACACACACACAATACAATCGTTAACATCCATAAATACATTTGCTTCTGACATCATAAGTACAACAAAATTAAGTGATAAAAAGTTTGCAGTTAAACCTTCCTTTTCGCCAGTTCCAGCATGGGAACAATATAAACCAGTGTTTGATATTGATCACACAAAGTTTATCCAAAAATCACTCACCCAACATGTTAAAGACCTCAGTACATTCTCATTTAGAAAAACACTATGTTAAACTATCTAAAGATGTATACGGATGGATCTGTTCTCGAAACGGGCAACGCAGGTGCGGCCTTTGTGATTCCTTCATTATGAATAGAAAAATAGTATCACATGGGTAGACATTATTCAATTTTTACTGCTGAACTATAGCAGCCATACTTGTGGCCTTACATTATCTTGCAGACCTCCCAGTAAATGTTCGTAAAATATTATTTTGTGTAGACTCCAGATCTGTCTCATATGCCCTTAGATCCCCAAATATACAAACACGATTAGAGATGATAACAGAAATAAAGCATTTCATTCACCAATTGTCTATAAAAGGAATTTGTACCACCTTATGTTGGGTGCCTTCGCACTGCGGAATACTTTCGAATGAGTGGGCAGATCAGGCTGCTAGGAGAGCAGCGGGCAACATAGAAGGCTCAGTCCGACTAATTATCAAACTAGACCTTTCTGAGTATTACAAATGTATAGAGAAAGTGTCGAGGACCGATTTAATAATTTTCTGATTAATTCAAATAGTCAGAATAATCAGCAGTGCGTTAAAGGAATGAAAGGAACTGATCCTAAATCCTTTTTAAATAATGCACCCTTTTTAAAAAAAATAAATTCTAGACCAATTACAAGTTTGATGTACAGGTTACAATTAAATGCATTCGCACAAAATATTTTTAAAATGTACTATGCACATATGGGAAACAAATGCACATATGGGAAACAAATTACTGTAAACCATTTATTTTTTAAGTGCCCAGTAATAAACCAGTTAGTTCCCCAATCACTAGATGATTAAATTTCATTTAATGATTCATTGTCCGCAGAGGACATTTTGAATAATTATCAGTTACTTTATGATTTCTCTAGTTTTGAATTCCAGTCCAGTTGGTATGTTTCTTTGATTTGTTGTGTTACTTTATGTGTCATCATTGTTATATATCTGACATGCTTGCCAGTGGCCCCTATATGATATTAGTACTATTCTATAGAACTTAGATCCCATAAGTTGATACATCAATTAGGACTCCTAAACTACTGTTCGTTCAGTTATACTAATTGAATAGCCACAAACACTAACTCCACTCGTACATATACACCCTCATCCACAAATTACCCCTCAACTCCCCAGCTCCTCACCCCCAACCCCCACCCTCTCTCTCCTCCACACACACACACACACACACACACACACACACACACACACACACACACACACACACACACTTTCCCACTCCCTGCCATCTCCACCTCTTTCCATTTTTTTTACCTCTACCTAACATCACCGATGGTGAAAAGACGTTAAATTGAAGAACACACACACACACACATACACATGAAATGAAATCAATCACACCGGCATGCATTCACACACACACACACACACACACACACACACATACACACACACACACACACACACACACACACACACACACACATGAAATGAAATGAAATCCATCACACACACACACACACACACACACACACACACACACACACACACACACACACACACACATGAAATGAAATGAAATCCATCACACACACACACACACACACACACACACACACACACACACACACACACACACACACACACATTTATGTCACAACAGGGGTTTTTTTGCTCCTCATGTTCTCGGTTTCTAATGGACAAAGTTATTTGACACTCAGGAGGCCAGTTCAAGTTCGTATTTCAAAATTTGTGTTAATATATTGCAAACGAGCTATGGATGATTTTGGCTTAAATCACGGTCGAAGACACACATATTAGAGTGTTAACGACCATAACATTTGAAATCAGAAAATTTGTCATTTTGAGGAAATGTTGCGGAAATGAATTTTTTCCCCTTTCTAGCCCCTCATTCCTAGTAAAAACTGGGGTCCAAAACTGTAAACCCATTATTCTTCGTGAACCCATTTTTATACGTGTGTGGGTGAAAGCAATACCCAAACACACACACACACACACACACACACACACACACACACACACACACACACCACACACACAGCACAATAAATTCCAAATTAGTTTTAAATCATATGTCTGATACAAGTTCAAGACATATTAGTTCTCCTATATTCAAAATTCGTTTAAATGCACACACACATTTATGTCACAACAGGTGTTTTTTTGCTCCTCATGTCATTATGGGTTTCTCGGTTTCTAATGGACAAAGTTATTTGACACTCAGGAGGCCAGTTCAAGTTCGTATTTCAAAATTTGTGTTAAAATATTGCAAACGAGCTATGGATGATTTTGGCTTAAATCACGGTCGAAGACACACATATTAGAGTGTTAACGACCTTAACATTCGAAATCAGAAAATTTGTCATTTTGAAGAAATGTTGCGGAAATGAATTTTTTCCCTTTCTAGCCCCTCATTCCAAGTAAAAACTGGGGTCCAAAACTGTAAACCCATTATTCTTCGTGAACCCATTTTTATACGTGTGTGGGTGAAAGCAATACCCAAACACACACACACACACACACACACACACACACACACACACACACACACACACACACACACACACACACACACACACACAGCACAATAAATTCCAAATTAGTTTTAAATCATATGTCTGATACAAGTTCAAGACATATTAGTTCTCTTATGTTCAAAATTCGTTTAAATGCTTTTAAAACAAAAATTTTTTAAATGTGTATGTGGAAACCAAATTTCCATTAACCACCTGATTTTACACTGCCCTGGTATCAAAGAATTATTGATGAGAACTACAGAGGATTTACTGACTAGTCAAATACAATTAACTGTTCAGGAAGTTTTAAATGACTTCCATCTTCTTAAATGTTTTTCAGATGGTTTTACACCTTAGTCCTATTGGTTCTCTCCTTTGAATAGTTAATTTATTGTTGGATTCAATTGTTATACTAATCTTCTGTTAATTGTTAAGTCACGTTTGATATAGATAGTAAACCTCACTTCCTTTCTACTAATTCTGTAATGTTCCAACAGTTCATATCCCATTTAAAGCTTGATCATTATATAGAATTGTAAGTGTAGGCAGGTAGGAAAAACATATACTTTTTTAACTACCATACACTCTCAAAACAATGTCAACGCATGCATAAACAATCTCTACTTTCATACCTTTATTTCTATTTCCTCCCCCCCCCCCCCTCTCCCCCTCCCCCCCCCCCCCCCCCCCCCCCCCCCCCCCCCCCTTCCTATCCACTTAAGGGTGAACAGACGTAAAACTAAAGAACGAACACACACACACACACACACACACACACACACATGAAATACAATCCATCACACCGGCATGCATTCACACACACACACACACACCACACACACACACACACACACACATGAAATACAATCCATCACACCGGCATGCATTCACACACACACACACACACACACACACACACACACACACACACACACACACACGAAATAAAAAGCCATCACACCGGCATGCATTCAGACCAAAGATAGTTCGCCCAGGGCGTACAGTCTTTGTTCACACACACACACACACACACACACACACACACACCACACACATGAAATAAAATCCATCGCACCGGCATGCATTCAGACACACACACACACTGAAATAAAAGCCATCACACCGGCATGCATTCAGACACACACACACACACACATGAAATAAAAGCCATCACACCGGCATGCATTCAGACACACACACACACACACACACACACACACACGAAATAAAATCCATCACACCGGCATGCATTCAGACACACAACTCACACACATGAAATAAAAGCCATCCACACCGGCATGCATTCAGACACACACACACACATGAAATAAAAGCCATCACACCGGCATGCATTCAGACACACACACACACACACATGAAATACAAGCCATCACACCGGCATGCATTCAGACACCACACACACACACACACACACACACACACACGAAATAAAATCCATCACACCGGCATGCATTCAGACACACACTCACACACATGAAATAAAAGCCATCACACCGGCATGCATTCAGACACACACACACACATGAAATAAAATCCATCACAACCGGCATGCATTCAGACACACACACACACACACACACACACATGAAATACAAGCCATCACACCGGCATGCATTCACACACACACACACACACACACACACATGAAATAAAAGCCATCTACACCGGCATGCATTCAGAGTAGAAAGAAAACTCGTGGAGAGCGTGGCAGCAGAGAGTCCTCAGAAGAGAAGCCCCCTTCAAGCAAGTGTTTCGGCCCTTATCTCCTGACACTCTAGGGGGTTGGGCCACACCGGTTCATGACTCCCGGATGTCCCTCTGCTGCCCCCCCCCCCCCCCCCCCCTTTTTTTCCCCCATCTTGGGACGAGCCATGGCTGGGATTCGAACCCATGACCTCTGGACATGCTCATTTTCTACTTAATGACTCGCGCTTTAACCACTGAGCCACAGGGACACCTGATATTTGTAGGGAAATTAAGCCTTATGAAGTTCACTTTTGTTCCTCCTTGACCAGATCCAGCTTGAACACCTCTCTGCCGCTTCTGCCATTGCTTTCAGGGCTCTGGTTTTTTCCTTCCCTGCAACTGAGAGCTGTTTCATGAGGCTGTATGCAGACGTTCCTACAAATCCCCTAGCTCCAATTTCTGCAGTGAGGACTTTGACCTGATAGCCTTCTCTCCTCAGGCTGTTTGCCAGATCAGCATACTTTTCAGTCTTGTAGATTTGAGCTGCCTCCATTCTGTTCTCATATGGCACCGTGAGACTCGATCATGATCAGCTGCTTGGTTGACTTAGAGTGGACTACTATGTCTGGTCTCATGCCACTCTTGCTGATGATCTCTGGGTGACTCTTCCATTCTGGGAGGTCTGCAGTGCACTCCCAGTCATCTGCCCCATCCAGCAGACTCTGCCTGCAGGTTTCGAGTGGCACTGTTGTTCTTGGCCATGATTTGCTGCCTCCTGCCGTGAAGAATGTTGCGGGTGCTTTTGGAGTCCTGATTCTCCCTTTTGTGGTGTTGGTACTAGCCCAGACTACTTGTACAATCTCTTTGAGCACTTGGTTGTGCCTCCATGTGTACCTTCCTTGAGCCAGGGCTACTTTACATGAGCTAGAACATGCTCCACTGTTTGTTTTTCATGGCAGAGGGGCATGCAGGATCGTCTGTTTTCCCCCACTTCATCAGGTTTGCATTTGAGGGCAGAAGGTCATAAGCAGATCTGAGAATGAAGCTGATCCTGAGAGGGCCATGTGCCAAATGTCATTCCAAGTTAGACTTCTTTGGAGTGCATTCTCCCACGTTGTCCATTGCCCTTGCTGGCTCTGCTGGACTGCTTTTTGGAGTCTTTTTTGGTCTTCTTCTTTTCTCATCTCCTGAATCATCATGTCTCTTTTGGCTTTTCCTTTGGCCTTTGACCACCATTCAGTTTTGGTCACCCCCAGTCCTTGTCTGTTGGTCTGTGTGTGTCCTGTTCTTTCTCTGATCTTGAGACTTTCTTTTGCAGAATCCATCGCCTCTTGAACTTTCCATTTTCTGCCTGTCTCAGCTGGGGCTTGATTGCTTCTACCACCTTGTTTCCTGAGTCCTCCAGCATGCTTTGAAGTCTGATCTTCCCTGCTTTGTTTTCCTCCAGGATGGATTTCAGTGGTGTAGTTTGAGCTTTGCTTGGTGACAGTACAGCGCGATGTCAATCAGACAGGGTGGACACCAAGCCATTTCCTTGTGAACTTGTTGATTTGGGCTTCCATTGCTTCCACTGTGCTGGTGCAGATGTCGTATATCATCAGAGGCCATAGGAGCTTTGGTATCAGCATGAACTGCAGACACCAGACCTTGATTTTGCCAGGGAGCCCACACTGGTCAATGGTCTCCAAGCCTTCTTCCGCCATCTGCTTGGGTTTCTTTTGCTCTTTGTGTGTCTTTCAGCGTATCATCATACCATCTTCCAAGGCTCTTGACTGGTTCTTCTGTGACTGTTGGAATGCCTGGTTGGCAACACTGAAGACCACAGATTCGGCCACTTTTCCTTTCCTCAGTGAGAGACTCTGTGATTTCTTTGGCTTGAACTTCATTCTGGATGAGGCAACTATGTCGTCCAGCCTCTCCAGCACATGACGTGTCTCGTCTTCTCTGGATGAAATCACTGTAGTGTCATCCATGAAGGCCTTGAGAGGAGGCATCTTGTATCCATCGCCAAGGTCTGTTTGTCTCGCGTTGTTGTTGCTGCTTTCAAGATGAGTTCCATTGCCAGCACGAACAGTACGGGGAAATTGCACAGCCCATTGCAATGCCCACTTCCAAGTTGATCCAATCAGTTGTGTACTCCTTGTAGAGAACCGCATTGAGAAGCCATTGAAGTACTTCTTGAGCATGTCGCAGATGTTCTTTGGCACATGGTACATCTCAAGAGCCAACTGTATCACTCATGGGGCACAGATCCATATGCGTTTGCCAGATCAAAGCCACACTACGTCCAGGTCTCTCTTTTCTGTTTTTGCTTTTTGGATTTCATGGGATTTCTGGGACGCCCCAGATCATTGTGGCGTGTTCTACACAGCCAGCCACGCCTGGGATGCCACCTTTCTGACTGACACATCCAAGTAACTTGTTTTCCATCAGGTACTTGTCAGCCTTGCTGCCATGACAGAGAAGAAGATTTTCCCTTCGACGTTCAGTAGTGATATTGGCCTGAACTGGCTGATGTCACTTGAGTTTTGCTCTTTGGGGATGTACACACCATCTGCCGTCATCCACTGGCCGCTGATCTTCTGGTTTCTCCAAGCCGATTGCAGCAGCCTGTGGAGCCACTCCAGCACCTTGGGACATTTCTTGTAAAGCTGGTAAGGTATTCCGTTTGGCCCTGGTGATGATTTGGCTCTGGCTTTGTCGACCACCTTCTGATTTCCCAACGTTGGAGGCTTGCCATTGAACTGTTCCTCAGGGTTTGTTGGCCACACCAGACCTTGAATGTTGAGTGGTGCTTTGCTCTGTGAGTCAGAGTATGTTTTCCTCAGATGCTGCTCAGAACTCCTTTGTCCACACTTAGGGTCCCAGATTTTGGCTGCTCAAACAGTGTTCTGGCAAACTGGAAGGGGTCTCTGAAGAAGCGCTCTTGTGTCTTCTTCTTTTTGCTCTTCCTCTTCCTCGCAGATTCCGCTTTGCTGAGGCGCTGTGTTTTTCTTTCAGTCTTCCCACAGTTTTTCCAAGCCTTGTTTTTCAGCTTGCAGTGCGGTCTTCATTGCTTCTTGAGGTTGTTCTTTTGGACTCTGATCTTGTCCATCTTTTCTTGGCGTCTGGATTTCTTTGGAGGTGTTTCTCTTTGGGTAGTTTTACTCCATAGGCGTCTCTACATGTGGCATACACAATGTCCCCATATGTGGCTAGTTTGTGTTCCAGGGTGCTTTTCCCTATCAGTGCATCGAGTCTTTGGACGATTTTTGCATCCAGTTTCTCCCAATCTTCAGTTTCGTTTGCTCGTGGCAGGTTGAGTTTCAGGCGCCTGGCATCGAGGCCTGTGCAAATCCTCATCCGAACCAACAGCGTGGATGTCCTTGGCACTGTGGTTTAAATCCTGGCCTTGGTCTTCCGACGTCTTATCTGCTGATGCAGTGCGCTGCTGCTCATTCAGATGAGTCTTCACACATCTCATCTTTGTTCTGTGGATCTTCATGCCACGGTGGTAGCGAAACGCTTTCCACAGACACATGGATATTCCATTTGGTCCATGTTCATAGTCCGTTTGGGATTTGCAGTCGTGATTGGTTGAGCACCGATGGATTCATCATTCTCTCCCCCTTTCGTGAATCCTGGGAGCATCTTTTCCTTTTATTCTTAGTAGCCACATGTTTAAGGCAAAGTGGGAGCCAGCCCACAGAGCCCTTGGTTCTGGTCTTTCCCGGACGTCCTCCGGCCTGTTCCCGGAAGTCAATGGTTTACCCATGCATCAGTAGAAAGAAACTCGTGGAGAGCGTGGCAGCAGAGAGTCCTCAGAAGAGAAGCCCCCTTCAAGCAAGTGTTTCGGCCCTTATCTCCTGACACTCTAGGGGGGTTGGGCCACACCCGGTCATGACTCCGGATGTCCCTCTGCTGCCCCCCCCCCCCCCCCCCCCCTTTTTTCCCCCATCTTGGGACGAGCCATGGCTGTGCCTCCATGTGTACCTTCCTTGAGCCAGGGCTACTTTAACTTGAAAATATAAAGGTAAAGAAAAAAGGTACCTTTTGGAGAAGTCTTCAACGTGTCGTGCTACTTTACATGAGCTTAGAACATGCTCCACTGTTGTTTTTCATGGCAGAGGGGGCATGCAGGATCGTCTGTTTCCCCCACTTCACCAGGTTTGCATTTGAGGGCAGAAGGTCATATGCAGATCTGAAGAAGGTCATATGCAGACGCTTTATCGCCTTCTTCCCCTTTCCACCCCACCGCTACTGATTCTATGCACCTGTGCTCACCAATTCCCGCTCGCGCGCGGCCAAACTGCCGATTTCACGCAAAGCGTCTGCACACGCATTCGTCTGCTGGTGAGGGTGTTGTGCTCAGTGCGCGAACGGTTGTGGGAATAAATCAATTCAGGTACCTAGGAGATCTTGCACACGAAGCACTGAATCTACCACGTCTGTCTGACCGTACTTCAGATGTGTAACGCGTGTGCTTCATGAGTTAAAACGTTTTTGAGTCTGTCAATTTCCTCCTGTACATGTCACTGACAGTGTTTTGTCTTTTGTCCATCCACCCCACTTGTGTTTGATTATAAGTTTTTAAAATGCTTTTGTCAACACTAGTCATAGTTGCAAAGTGAGACGACTGCAGGCGGAAATCTAAACAAATATTAAATAAATGTTAGCGAACCGCCAAGAGAAACGTGGACAAATGAGTCACAAGACAAAACACGACGCGTTTCGACCTCTTAGGTCTTCTTCAGGCAAGACACAAATAGGACAATGAAAATGAACGAGTTTGTCACTTAGTTTTGATCTCTTCAGCGCAAGGTAGCCGTTAAATCAAAGTTTCTCTTGGCGGTGCGCTATTAATTACATCTAAAATTTGTTTAGATTTCCGCCTGCAGTCGCCTCACTTGGCAACTAGATCTCACAGTCAATTAATTCATTTTCATTGAGCAGACTGAGTACATCGGACTCTTCATCCGTTAACTAGAATATTCATCGTACCATTGCTTATCGTCAATTCTCGCGCTTGTTAATGTGTATTTATTGTTCTTTTGTTACAATATTACTTCAACACGATTATTTTCCCTTTTTAATCAGTTATAAGCTCTTCAATCTTACCAACACTCAGTTCAAGATAAGTTTCATCCCTCTCTCTCTCTCTGTCTCTTTGTCTCTCCTCTCTCTTCACAGACACACACGCACGGACACACACACACTCACACACACACGTGCGCGCGCGCGCACGTGCGTATGCACGCACGCACGCACACACGCACGCACACACACGCACGCACGCACGCACGCACACACACACACACACACACTCGCTACCTCCCTTGTACGTTCACGCTGACGTATGGCCAGGAGGTTTTTTTCAGCGCTCCAGCGCACTTGTTAAAGAAACTGCAGAGCATAGATTCTAAAGCTTACAAACTTGCTCTGGGTGTACCAATACACGCGTCAATTTTAGGAACTTACACAGAAGCAGGTATTCTACCCCTCGATGAACAAAGAAAAGCCTCAGCTGCGAAATTTATCCTTAAAACTTCTGCTTATGAAACATTTTCACAAAAAGAAACAAATCTTAATTCAGAAACTGACTTGCAAAAAGAGCTAGAACAATACAGTCGTTGAAGTCCATCAATACATTTGCCTCAGATATTATCTGTAATACAGAGCTGAACGGGAAAAATGTTGCAATTAAACCTTCTTTTTCTCCACTTCCAGAATGGGAACAAAATCAACCAATATTTGACATTGATCACACAGATTTATTCAAAAACCATTCCCCTAACCTATTAAAATGTTTAGTTGATTCCCACTTGGAAAGTAAGTATACAGACTATCTAAAGATATACACCGATGGATCAGTTCTTGATGATGGAAGTACTGGTGCAGCTTTTGTAATACCCTCATTAAAAAACAGAAAAAACGATAATACATTGGTAAACATTATTCCATTTTTACTGCTGAACTTGTAGCCATACTTATGGCATTAAATTACATTGTAGATCTTTCGACGGATACATGCAAAATCTTATTCTGTGTGGGACTCAAAGTCTGTTTTACAAGCCATTAAATCCCGAGGCATAAAAAAACGACTAGAAATGACCATTGAAATAAAACATAATATTCATGAGTTGTCTCTTAAGGGTACCAGTATTACCTTTTGCTGGATTCCCTCTCACTCCGGAATCACCCAAACGAGTGGGCAGATCATGCGGCTAAAAGGGCAGCAAAAAATAAAGAAGGGACTAGATCTGCATGAATTTAATCAGCGCATAGAAAAAGGGTCTCAAAATCAGGTTGCTGAACTGCACAAGAAAAACAAATAGTCAGTATTACCAGCACTGTGTACAAGTAAGGAATGCAGCGAATCCGAAATCTTTTTTAAACAATTTATCTGTAATGCATTCCAGACATGTTATTAGTTTGATGTATAGGTTCCGATTAAATGCTTTTAGAACAAAGTACTCTAAAAATATACATTGCGTATGTGGCAAACAAATAACTGTAAACCACCTACTTCTTCACTGCCCAGGAGTTAGGCACTTTGTTCCTAAGATAAAGTTAACAGACCAGTTGTCAGCCAGTGCACCAGTATCCACTGAAAATATTTTAAATAATCACTCATTACTTTGCGTGTTCTCTGAAATCTTTAATTCCGGTCCACTTGGTATCTATCTCTGATGTACTTTAAACTAAAACTGTTGTGTTGTACGACATTGATATAAAAGAGTTACGATTATATGATATATATGGTCATCCCCCCCCCCACCCCCACCCTCCCACTCCCTCTATTCCGTCTTCCTTTCCACCCTGATGACCCCCATCCCCACCAGCAAATTTTCTCCTCCCCCACCCATCCCCTGCATTATGCTCCAATTCTACTAAACTTGTTTCATTTGATATACTTTAATTCCCCCGATCAACATACACTAAAGGCTAGATAAGTAAATATCTACCTATCTTACCACCCATCCCAACCTTCCCCTCTTGTCCCTAACACAGTCCTCTCTCTCTCTCTCTTGCACCCTCCTCCCCCCCCCCCTCCACTTACACACACAGGCACACACACACACACACACACACACACACACACACACACACACACACACAACACACACATACACACACACACGCGCGCGCACACGTACACGTACACGTACACGCACACACATAATCATATGGGTTTTTTTTTTTGGTTTTGTTGTTGTTGTTGTTGTTGTTGTTGTTTTTTTCCCCCGTCTAATAACACTTATAGTGAATAGACGTTAAACTAAAGAACTAACTAACACACACACACACACACACACACACACACACACACACACACACACACACACACACACACACACACATACAGAGAGATGTCCATCTACACTCTGTACACTTTGCACATAGCGCTGGCATTATGTGCACGCGCGCACGCGCGCGCGCACACACACACATACAAGTGTGCGTTCGTGAACACACACACACACAATATACACAAGATGGCGGCGACAGTCAACCACTAGGTTAAAGGCTGCTGAGTATTTAGCAAAAATATCTGAGAACATGACTAGAGCCAGAAGTAATAACCTAATGAGTAAGACGGCTAAAGAACATTCTGATGAGAAAAACCCAACCAGCCCCGTAAGGACGAGGTCTTCCTCTACAAGGACAAGTTCTTTTCCAGTCGGCAACGACCGTTTGGACGGCCCGAGAAAACAGTGCACATAGAGTCAATCGGCGATGGCAAAAAAGAAGAAAATAAACAAGCCGTAAGTAGAATTATGTTCCTTGAACGAACCTTATCGATACTGAATGAAAAAGTATCAAAGCTAGAAGACACAGTTCAGTCGCAAACCGAACTGATAAAAAGATACTTTAGAGGGAAAAAAAAAGTATCGTTACCGAATGCGGAAACGCAGACTGAAACCGAAAAACGCGCGTCTATGCCGAAGCTGCCAAGGCTGGACATTGTTATCATCCCCTAAACAGTCCTCACCTTGTAACCACCCACATAGAACAGCAGCAAAACAAAATCCACAGAAAGAAGAAAAGAAATGCGATGAAGGGAGAAAGAAGACTGAAGGAAAAAAAAACAACTGATGACGCAAAAGCGGGAAAATTTCAAAGAACAAAAACCTTCCCAAGAAGGGTGGTCCTCGTTGTGCCCCGTAGCGTAAAAATCAGATCTGCCTAGGGTGTTGTTTCTACACGATTCCATAGCAAACAAAATCGATAGCAAGAGGTTGGGAAATTCGTACTGCTTCAGAGCAACATCCAAAAAGGCGTATGTTCCAAGAATGTTCAAGGCTGAAAGTGATTCTACAAAACCCATGAAATATGACGCTCTAGTCATCCACACAGCAATAAATGACCTGAAAAAGAAGTCTCCTGAAGACTGCTTTAGAGACTTTGTTGTAAACATTAAAGCAATTGTTAAGAGTCATCCTGATCTCAAAGTAGTGGTCAGCAAAGTGTGCCCTACCAGAAAATCTGAACATCAAAGCAGAACTGTTCAATGCTCTCGTCATGCAACAGCTAACTGATTTCAACAACATCAGTTTCGTGGGGCATTCCAATCTACCAACCAACCCGCGACATCTTCAGGGTGGTCTTCACCCCACCTTCCTCGGAACCAGTAAGATGGCAGCTAACATCGGGCGCCACGTGAGAGACCTGTTCTGGAGGAAGCCCAAGAAAGCAACCAGGTTCCAGCACCACCCACCCAGACCCTTCCCTATGTACTACGACGACCTGTTGTTCGCTCCCAATTCATGGATGAACAGATTTGCTGTGCTGAGTGATTGTTGATCCGTTTTCTGGGGGTTTCTTTCTGAGAGAGGGTGGAGTAATTTTTGCAAAATACCAGCACCTTCTTGACTGTTAATCTCATCACTTTGTAATTAACCCCATTATCATAAGAACAATCCATAAATTAATTCTTTATTACTCTGAATACCATTATATTAGTTGGCTAATTGACACAGTTTGTTATCTTTGTTATTTGCTATTTTAAATATTATAAAAAGTTGCAGGTTATTTTTTTCCTATTTAGGACAATACATTTTTCGTTCTTCAGAGAGCATGACGAAACATTCGAATTCGAAAATATTGCAATGGAACTGCAGATCAATATCAACAAATATTCACGAACTGATTCAACATCTCTCAGATCATACGTATCAAGTGTTAATATTACAGTCTTTAAATGCAACTGAACAAAAAATTCCAGAATTACGAAACTTCTATTACCCTCCAATATTCCAAACTAACAACGAAACAAGGAGGGTTCTACTAAACTCATCGAACGTTGTTTCCATTTATTTGCCAAAAGGTCCTGACAATGAAAACACAGAATGGCTTTGCGCTATACCGGACCAGCATGAAAAATAGTGACCATTTTTGCAAAAAAATAGCAACAGGGAGGGCCTGACAGAAAAACAAAAGATATACCGAGAGAAAGTGGAGGATAAGGAAACGCATGAAAAAAGTCCCATTAACAGTCACTACACAAGCGCTTCCCTTACATTTCAAGAAGTAAAGGATGCAATTTTCTCTATTGGTTCGAAAAGAAAATCAGTAGGACCAGATGCGATTTCCAATGAAATGATAAAGCATTTGCCAGTTAATTTCACAATGTTTGTGAACTTATTTTTTTCAGAAATGTTGGTCTGAAGGGCTTCAACCATCTTTGTGGAAAAAATCAATTGTAACCCCTATCCCTAAAGAGGGCAAGTCAAAATCAGACAAAAACAACTACAGGCCAGTTGCTCTCACTTCACATGTGGGAAAACTTATGGAAAGGATTATTCTAAAACTTGAACATCATTGTGAAAAAAATGGTATAATACTAATACAACAGGCTGGCTTTAGAAAGGGTAAATCTACAGTTGACCATCTTGTAAAAATTACAACACAGGTTAAACATCAGTTCGCACGTAGGAAAAATGTACTTGCCATGTTTTTTTGACATTAGAAAGGTATATGACCAAGTCTGGCATTCAAAACTTATGAACAAATTGAAGTTAAGAGGTCTCTCGGGTGTATGTACAATTACTTAAAAACCTTTTTAAGTGGTAGAACAATACAGACGAAGGAAGGAAATGTATATTCGAATGAAAGACATATCCAGATGGGAATCCCGCAAGGAGCTGTGATAGCTCCTGTCCTGTTTAATATTTTGATCCATGATCTTCCTAAATCATTATCAGAAAATGTTGAACTAGTCCAATATGCGGATGATATCTGTATATGGATGAAAGTTACTTTAAAACATCACACACCAGTTAGATCAATCAACTATATTAAAAAGATATATCAAAATGAACTAGATAAAATTAATAGGTACATGACTGAAAATGGATTGGCCCTTTCAGCTGAAAAATCGCATATGTTTCTGTTCAATACTGGTTATGATCCTAATCCTCTGCCTTCATTTCAAATAGATGGATTGTGCCTTGAATATAAAAAAGTCGTAACATTTTTAGGAGTAAATCTACCTTCTAAATTAAGCTGGAATTATCACATACAAACTATTCTAACAAAAGCTAAGAAAACTTTAATTTTTTTGAAAATGGTGAGTCAACAATCATGGGGTAAAGACAGTAAATTATTAACACATTTAGCTACTGCGCTTGTACGATCAAAATTATCCTATGCCCAGGAGACATTTTTCTCAGCCCCCAAATGTTTAATTAAAAAGTTGCAGAGTATCGATAGTAAAGCTTAAAGGATAGTTCTTGGTGTCCCGGTTCATACATCAACTTTAAGAACTTATATGGAGATCGGAATATTGCCTTTTGAAGAAAATATGAACCTTGCATGTGCAAAATATATTTTAAGAAGTCATACACTACAAAATCTTAATACCAGTGAAACTGAATTAAAATCAGAAATACATTTTCCTAAACGGGCACACAAAATCGATTCTCTAAAATCGATAGCCTCATACACATCTGACTTATTTACAAAAGCAGGCACTGCCCCTCAAAACGTAGCTCCTCGGGTGTCTTTTAGCACTATCCCAGAATGGGAACTTAGTAGAGCAAATTATGACATAGACTATACAAGTTTTTAAAAAAAGCGATGGACCCTTGCTGCCAACGTATGTTAAGTCACATATAAATGAAACTTATATAAATCACCTTAAAATTTATACAGATGGTTCTGTACTAGACAATCATTTGTCTGGTTCAGCATTCATAATTCCATCCATAAAATAGAGAAACGTTACCTCCTTGGTAAGAATATTTCCATATTTACTGCGGAACTTGTTGCCATTATTATGGCATTAAACTTTCTTCTTGATTTTCAATTTCCTGCATTTCAAATACTACTTTGCGTTGATTCAAGATCAGTCCTACAAGCTCTAAAATTTTCGAATACAAGTGTGAGAGCAGAACTCATATCAGAAGTCTACCACTTAATTCATTTTTTGCATTTACGTGGTTCCTATGTCGATTTTTGTTGGGATCCATCACACTGTGGATTATCTGCGAATGAAAGGGTAGACCAATTAGCCAAAAAGGCTGCTATCACTGAGACTGATTTAACAAAGATATGCATTCCTTTATTCTTACATGAGAGTTATAGTCTTTTAAAAGACGTATCCTGGAACTCTATTTCAGATAAGCGAAAAGGCACCAGAAACAAAAAGGAGATATTATCTAACAAGATATCAGACAATAAAACAGGTATCAAGAATCTCTACCAAGAGTGGATTTTAAAAAGTTTGATTTTTAGATTGAGGCTTGATGCCTTTAAAATCAAATTCTGTAAACATGTGACTTGTATTTATGGCCAGCAAATCACTCCGTTCCATCTACTTTTTTTGTGCGATAGAATGAAACCCTACTTACCTGCTTGGTTGTTGAACACTGAACCGTCGATGTCAACCTTTGAAGACGTCATCTCCAATGAATCGAACATTTTTGAAGTTGTTCAAGGACTGAGCCCAGTTGGACATTAATTTTTACTTTCACGTCTATGTTATTTTCCCCATCCTGGTGTTAGTTGCTTATTTAGTGTTTCTTTTGAAGTTTTGGATTCAGTTATGTGGAGGTTTTTTGGTTTGTTGTTGTTGTTGTTTTTAAATTATTTATTTTATCTAGGCCTAATTGCGTTATACATACCTACGTACGCCCAAAATCAACACCAACCGTTCGCATGCATACACCCAAAAACACCACATGCACACACACATAACACTTACATACTGTCTAAGATCACTGATAGGTGGATAGACGTTAAATTAAAGAACGAACACACACACACACACACACACACACACACACACACACACACACACACACACACACACAGAGAGAGAGAGAGAGAGAGAGAGAGTCTGTCTCTCTCTGTCTCGCTTACACACACACACACACACACACACACACACACACACACACACACACACACAAATATCAGAGAGAGAGAGAGAGAGAGAGAGAGAGAGAGAGAGAGAGAGAGAGAGATTTCCCTTACACTGAGTAAGTCACTTGTAATGAATGAATATCGCATTGAAGATTGGTGTGGCTTATTTATGAAGTGACAGGATATGCCTCTAGATATTGTATGAACGTAGAGATGTGTGTGTGTGTGTGTGTGTGTGTGTGTGTGTGTGTGTGTGTGTGTGTGTGTGTGTGTGTGTGTGTGCGCGCGCGCGCGCGCGCGGTTGTGTGTGCATGTATGTGCGTGCGTTTGTGTGTGTGTGTGTGTGTGTGGTGTGTGTGTGTGCTTTACACAAAGGAGAAAAGATCTTCCTGTTTCTTCTTCTTCTTCTTCCTAAAATAGTTCACTCAAAAACGAGTAGGTCACCAGCGCGCTTCTGTGCATATGTGGAGTATGACCTGAAAAAATTATCTGACGCCTTTACGGGTTTGTTGTCCAATAGTATATTGTGCGACAGACCGGTCAACCAATCAAATGCAGCGATAGAACGCTGTCTCGAAGTCTCGTAGGAAGCTTAAAGCATGCTCGACAGGCTGTTTCAGGCGTTGTCAAGCTGAAAGCATCGAACCAGCGACAGTGTGCAGGTAAGAAAAGGTTGTGAAACTAAACTGGAGCACCGTTGATTGTTTAATTTTCATATTGGTTTTGAATGGCTCTCGCTGGTTTAAAATCTCTGTATCAGTCTAAGTAGGTATTAGCTCCATTCACCGTTAAGTTTGAGGCAAAGGTCATGAGGGTGTGGATAAGTTCGCCGGTTCCGAGTCCATGGAGACGCAACCTCGCACATTGACAGAGTAATAGTCATTGTCAGATGAGTGAAGAGTCTGGTTTCAGTAATACAATGTTAATGACATCGGTCGTCTTGAGATCTATGTTTTGTTTGGCTTTGTACTTTGTTATATTGTCCATGTTAATTCGTTACGGCGATGCAAACCCGGATTGAAGCAGCCCGCGCGAGCACCCAGTGAATGACTAACCTGTGCTGTCACTGAAATCCGCGTGCTGCCGTTACTGGTAACGGCAGCGGCGTGGCCCTGATCCACACCCACATACAATCATTGCATCAATCGATGGAAGCCATTCCTGGTCTGGAATGACGTCTGTGTGACATGGCAACCGAGCTGTTTACTGCCTTTTTCAGGACACGACGGAAACGATTGATTGCACTCTGTAGTCACTAGAGCTAAGCAGACTAGAATACAACCTTTCTGCACGGGAGATTGTGAAGTAGGTCCATATCGCGATCAAGCAGCACTATAGCTCTATAGTTGACACAAGAACTTTCCTCTTTACAGATAATTAACAACTTGCTAAATTATTGATTTGAATTGGTTAATTTAAAAAAAAGGTTAATGCAATTGTAGATACTAAAGTAGTTGGAGCTTACATTTTAAATCAGATCTTGAGTTTGAAACTTACCCAGCATTACTTAGACTTTGGTCTGAGAACATATTCTCTTCTTAAGAGACTCGGGGGGAACAGAATGTAAATCTTGCCACATCAGCTCATTTAAATGCCAGGATCTTTTTTTTGTGATTGATAGCATTCTTTTTGTATGTCTCTGACCTAGGTACATATATATATATATATATATATATTTTTTTTTTTCAAAGTGAGAATCAAGTTTGATGTGCTTTACACAGGACAGAATACAGACAAATGACAGGGTAGTGCTAGAAATGCTGCAGAAATGAAATCATTAACCACAAGATTTTAGTCTTTCTACAAATGACTAATCTTACCTTATTTTATTGATGGAATGCTGCAGACATGAAATCATTAACCACAAGATTTTAGTCTTTCTACAAATGACTGATCTTACCGTATTTCATTGATGGGTGGGTTGTGGGGAAGAGAGTGAGGATTTTGCTATGTCCAGTTACTCAACTCTTTGAAAGGATCAGATCTGGTAAACAAGTTACGGAGATGATTGTGGTAAAGGGCTCGAGTGAATTTCAGGTACTATTACACTGCATACTGCTTGAGACCAGGACACTCTCCATTGAGCTGTCCATGATTCACATATCTGACAATTTTCTATCAACACAACCAGCTGTGCCCCTCTCTGTGCACTCGGATGATGCAGACACAGCACATTCTCAGGACACCCAGTGTTTATCTGTGATATTTTTTCCCCTTTTTCAGACAACCACAAAACATAGTGGAGTAAAGTGTGATTCCTATGGTTCATATTTTCATAGCTCAAAGTTAGCAAACAGGTCTAATTCATGATGTGTCCAGGCTGACGTGCTATGTGCTGTGAGAATGCTTGCAGCATGTGGGCAAAGCAGTGAGCCCGTTACAAGCACGATCACAATGTGTGTTTAAAAATTTAAACTCTTTCCCACTGTTAACTTCTGTGTGTTCCAGATCTGATTAAGTTGCACAATTACATATTCATGATTTAATCATTGGCATTTACAAACTATGTTTATTTCATTCACACACATGTGCATGTGTGCGTATGCAGCATGCATAGTTACACAAACATAACACCTAAGTGTGCGCACACACACACACACACACATATACAAGCACATGCATGAACATATAGCCACACATGTATGCATACACTCATGTATACACACACACACACACACACACACACACACACACACACTCACACACACACGCTCATACTGATAAGGATATAAATGTCTTGACAAAACTTATTGTTAATGTTACTGCTTATATTGAAAGTCTACGAGTGTTTTCATTATACAGCTTTAGAAGCAGTTTTGCTTATAAATTATCTTCAGCATCTGTACTGCTCAGCAACACACACTCATTGGCACTCACACACCCACACCCACACAAACACGCATATGCAAGCAGACACACACACACACAAACATACACACAGAAAACACACACACACACACACACACACACACACACACACACACACACACTTACACGCTTACTCACTCGCACACACACACTCGCCATACATCCAAGCGTGCACACCCACACAGACATGCACATAGGTCTGCTGTCTCTGACTGATGTAAAAAAGAAGTACAAAAATAAGGATGTATATGCGTGTACGCAGCCACACAGATGTGTTTGTGTGTGTGTTGATGAGGGTGCGCATGTGAATGTGTGTGTGTGTGTGTGTGTGTGTGTGTGTGTGTGTGTGTGTGTGTGAGAGAGAGAGAGAGAGAATAGTGTGAAGAAGTGTATCTGTGTGTGTTTAGGAGACCCAATATGATGTTGTAGTGATTGGTTGGTTCATCTATATATATTTATTCATATTTTCTTTATTTGTGTTCATGATTTTAGACTAAATGCATCTAGTCATTAGATCTATAGTGATGTGTCAAATAAGCCAAAACAGATACAACCTGGAAAGGTGAGACAGAGGAGGTGCAGGAAGGGTGTGGGTTGAGAAATAGCTAGGTAGAGTCTGGGTGGTAGGAAACGATTTAAAAGTGAGACAGAGGAGGTGTAGGCAGGGAATGGTGGGTTAAGAATAGGTAAGTGGGGTTTGGGTGACAGGTAGGTAAGGTAATGTTGCTTATACTAGTTATAGCCCAGCCGACCGCAAAGGGCCAAATCAGGGCTGTCACCAGGTAAATAATCCACTCACAAGTCATCAAAAAAAAAAAAAATCCTTCACACATCTCTTTCAAATACATCTTCTAAAAGTGTACCAGAAACTTTGTTAAAAGTCTCTCAATGATTTCTTTTCAAGTGTATTCACCCGAGAGAAAGTGGACAACCTACCTAATATGACTAAGTGTCAAATTTAGAAGGTATAAACTCTTTCAGAAATAAGAGTCACCCCGCAGCGGTGGAGGCCAAACTGAAAAAACTTGACCCCTCAAAGGCTCAGGGACCTGATAGAATTCCAGCCAAAGTCCTAAAAGAATTAAGTAAGGAACTCTCAATTCCCTTCAGCATACTGTTTAATAAATCCTTTGAGACGGGAAGTATCCCGGATGACTGGAAAACTGCTGATGTTGTTGCCATATTTAAAAAGGGCTCGAAACAGGACCCAGGTAACTATAGGCCAGTCAGCCTAACTTGTGTTACATGTTAAGTACTGGAGTCAATTGTGAGGGATGTTATTGTGACATATTTTAACGATTTCAAACTTTTTGCTGACTGTCAACATGGCTTTCGAAATAAAAGATCTTGCATGACCCAGTTGATCCAAGTCATGGATGATTTAACTACACTTGCTGATGACAAAAAATCAATAGATATTGTGTATTTAGATTTCCGTAAAGCTTTTGACTCGGTACCGCATAAAAGACTATTGATCAAGTTGAAACATTATGGAATTGACGGCCCCCTCCTAGACTGGATCGAGGACTTTCTGACTGACCGAAGACAGAGGGTAAGGGTAGGGTCGGCGTACTCTTCGGACAAACCAGTTTTAAGTGGCATCCCACAGGGAAGCATCCTGGGCCCAGTCCTTTTTACTATATTTATCAATGACTTACCAGACGTGATATCGAGTACTTGTAAAATTTTTGCCGACGATGCGAAGATTTACGGTGACTCTGTCAATTATCCGGATATACAAAAGGACCTTGACAACGTGCAGGAGTGGTCACATAAGTGGAACTTATATTTCAGTGTCCAAAAGTGTTAAGTTATGCACATAGGTAAAAAAAATCCAACAACTGACTACACAATGAAATTAGGAGATTCAAATGAAACGATTCAAAAATGCTCAGAGGAAAAAGACCTTGGTGTTACCTTTGACTGTGACCTTAGTTTTGACCCACACATACAAAAAGCGATCAGTAAAGGCAACCAAAGGATTGGGTTGATCAGACGATCTTTCTCCTTTATTGATAGAGACATATTTCTGAAATTGTACAAAGCACTTATCAGACCACATGTAGAGTATGGAAATGTCATCTGGTACCCACTGCTTAAGAGACAATCGGTGTCGATAGAAAAGGTCCAGAAGAGCGACTAAATTATTACCAGAATGCAGAGACATGACTTATACAGATAGGCTAAGATATCTTGAGTTACCATCTCTAAAAGCCAGAAGGGTAAGAGGGGACCTGATCCAAGTATATAAAATATTTCACCAAGTGGACGATATTGATTTTAACTCTTTATTTCAAGTGAGTAAGTCTAATATCACAAGAGGCAATGAAGGCAAATTGTTTGTTCGTTTTTCTAATACTAATATAAGGAGAAATTCGTTTGCTAACAGAGTAGTTAGCAGATGGAATTCTCTTCCGACCAACATTAAACTCACTGACACACTTAACAAATTTAAAAGCCTCCTTGATGCAGATGTAAGTTTTAAAGACATAGAATTTGATTTTGATGACTGAGATTTTTCTCATACCAGTATATATATATATATATGTATGTATGTAACCGTAACACGCTGTGATTTACACCCCTTGTGCAATACTGACATAATAAATTGATGGAGCACATGAAAGCCGCGAGGCTATACAAGCTCCTACCTACCTACCTACCTACCTACCTACCTACCTATCTTTCTTTCATAAACTCCTAGATCAGATGAAAAATGTTGATCTCTTTCAGAAACTCAAAGATCACTTCAGGTGGGACATCTTTGAACAGGGTTTTCATGGAGTCTGCTGTAAAGTGTTTATGTCTCACATCGGGCAAGTCCCAACAATCTAAAAGAATATGTGTCGGCGAGAGTGAAACATGACATGGAATGAATGCACCACGGAGCTTCTTCACCTTTTAAAAGATAAGAATGGGTATAAAACAAGTGGCCTGTGTGCAAGCAGCACAAGACTTTTGGTTTTAAGGGCTGCCTCGGGAACATAGTAAAAACTCTTACAGGTTTGGACGGATTTTAAATAGTTTATCTGTCAGCAAGGTCCATTCCTCTTGCCAGAGGTCTTTGACATAATCATTAACTTTGGGTTTTTGATCTGTGTACGGAACAGACATGTGAGACAGTTTCCCTGTTGTGGCATTCTTGGCCAAACGATCGGCCATTTCTTTCCCTCTGTGACAGGAAAGGATTTTTTTTAAAAAAAAACCAGTTGTGCAGTAAAAGAGACTACTGACCAATTTTAAAATAGAACATCATCAACATGTGAAGAAAAATTTACTTAAAAAAGAAAAGTCTTTCAGTTGACTTAAAATCAGAAATCAGGCGCTAGGCTCATGTTTCCAATGATTTCTACTTTTAAAAAATTGTCTTGTTTGTGCACACTGAAGTAAGACATGTTTCACTATCAGCTTTGCTTTATGATTTAGTGGCAGGAAGATGAAGAGTTTGCAGTGATTATACTATGTCAGTTGCGAATGTTCTTGTTCACTTCCTTTCATATTCTAACAAATGTTGAAGGACAGAAAAGGTTTTTGTCATTTCCTTCGTTACAATTTCACTATCTGTTCGATTTCCTGTGTAACAATTTCACAATCTGTTTGATTTCCTGTGTAACAATTTCACTATCTGTTTGATTTCCTGTGTAACAATTTCACTATCTGTTTGATTTCCTTTGTAACAATTTCACTATCTGTTTGATTTCCTGTGTAACAATTTCACTATCTGTTTGATTTCCTGTGTAACAATTTCACAATCTGTTTCATTGATTTCCTGTGTAACAATTTCACAATCTGTTTGATTTCCTGTGTAATAATTTCAAAATCTGTTTGATTTCCTGTGTAACAATTTCACAATCTGTTTGATTTCCTGTGTTACAATTTCACAATCTGTTTGATTTCCTTTGTTACAATTTCACAATCTGTTTGATTTCCTGTGTAACAACTTCACTATCTGTTTGATTTCCTGTTTAACAATTTCACAATCTGTTTAATTTCCTGTGTAACAATTTCACAATCTGTTTGATTTCCTGTGTAACAATTTCACAATCTGTTTGATTTCCTGTGTAACAATTTCACTATCTCAGTATCTGTTTGATTTCCTTTGTAACAATTTCACTATCTGTTTGATTTCCTTTGTAACAATTTCACTATCTGTTTGATTTCCTGTGTTACAATTTCACAATCTGTTTGATTGATTTCCTGTGTAACAATTTCACAATCTGTTTGATTTCCTATGTAATAATTTCAAAATCTGTTTGATTTCCTGTGTAACAATTTCACAATCTGTTTGATTTCCTGTGTAACAATTTCACAATCTGTATGATTTCCTGTGTAACAATTTCACTATCTGCATGATTTCCTTTGTTACAATTTCACAATCTGTTTAATATCCTGTGTTACAATTTCACAATCTGATTTCCTGTGTAACAATTTCACAATCTGTATGATTTCCTGTGTAACAGTTTCACTATCTGTATGATTTCCTTTGTTACAATTTCACTATCTGTTTGATTTCCTGTGTTACAATTCCACAATCTGTTTTATTTCCCTGTGTTACAATTTCACAATCTGTTTGATTTCCTGTGTAACAATTTCACAATCTGTTTGATTTCCTGTGTAACAATTTCACAATCTGTTTGACAGATCCATGCCTGTAGTCTAGACTTGCATACAGTATGTACATAAAGAAGCTATGAAAACTTGACATGAGACTCAAAAGAGGAAGCAAAGAACAGAATTATGCTAACATTCAATCTGTCTAAAAAATCAGACACTACCTATTGATCAAATAATTATTATGGAACATTTATTGACAGAAGTGGCACGATTCTCTTCCATTCAGCTGGTGTGTGTGACTGTGAGCATGAATACAGAGCTGATGCCCAAAGATGGTGCAGATTTTGACCAAAGACAGATATTAGGAAATAACGTTTGTCTCATTCTGCGCACACACACACACACACACACACACACACACACACACACACACACACACATGTGTGCACACATTCACACAACCTCACATACATGTATACACATAAATGCACACACACACACACACACACATACTTCACACTAACCACCTCCACACCAACCACAGCTCTCCAGCTATGAAATCTCCAGTCCACTCAGCTGTGTGCTTAGAAGGGAGTTACATATAAATCCAAGAACAAGTAAAACTGGCAAGGACCCCCAACGCACTTCCCATTCCCAACAATTCATACAGCTTTATACTGCCCTCAACTTTTACACCATCACCATCACCACCACCATATCCCAGCTCCCCTATCCCCAAAGTTCTATGAAAATGTCCAGGGTGTTTCTATGAGCTTCCCCAGAGGGCACAGCTGTTGTTTGGACTTGCTTGCCAGTACAGAGCACAGGCTGAGGGGATGTTCATTTTCCTTTCATGCAGGACTGTGTGTGATGCCCACCAGCTGTGCCTCTGTTTTATGGACCTGTGTTGACATGGAGCAGTCAAAGGGAACTGTCCATATGAAAATGTCCAGGGTCTTTCTATGAGCTTCCCCAGAGAGCACAGCTGTTGTTTGGACTTCCTTGCCATTACAAAGCACAGGCTGAGGGGATGTTCATTTTCCTTTCATGCAACTGCAAGACTGTTTGTGATGCCCACCGGCTGTGCCTCTGTTTTATGGAACTGTATTGACATGGAGCAGTCAAAGGGAACTGTCCATAACTCAAGGCGTGACAACAGCAGGGACTCGCAAGGGGGAAGGATCTTGGGGGCTTACCTTGAAGTGGCCTCAAAAGGAGCTCTCAGCCCTTTGTCAGAGTGATGCAGTTTTTAAAAGAAATTATTTAAACAATTGGAGCTTACAAAATTGATACATCAGCAGCATTTCTGTGAGTCTAGCCCATAAACGTTAAACGAAACAAAACGGGGGAAAAAAAACCCTGACATCAGCATCAAAGGAAAAAATCATATTAAGTAAAATGTAGCTATTGACTAAGTTGGGTTTTTTTTCCATGTGTACAAACATTTTTTTCTTTGTTTCCCCCCCCCCCCCCCCCCTTCTTTTTTGAACTGTTATTCTATTAACTTTGGAGGGTGACAAAAAAAAACAAACTAACAACAACAAAAGTCATTACAACTTACTTTCTTCTTAGTCTTTCCATCATATTTAAATAATTGTCACTGTGAGGCATTATCCAGTCAATGGAATTTAACATCACAAAGCCATAATTGTAAGTTTGGGAGAACAGAAAACCCCTGGCAGTAAACTTGTCACACTGTCACTTTTGCACACACCAACGCATTCATGACAGCATTTACTCCATACGCACAGTACACGCAATCTTCCAGTCAACCAAAAGGCGCGCTACCGAATGTTTTTTCTTCTCCCCTCTCCTTCAGGGAAAAACACTTTACTAAATCACATCAAACAATTGTAAACAGATTTTATATATGTATCTCTCTTTACACTAGAGATAAACTAAGTGATCCAAGTCTCTATAAAGTCATGGCCTTCAAACACATTGGCCAAATCCAGACCAGGAGAATAAATAATTCTTTCACTCCTTGATGCTAACCTGCATCAGAATTTGGATTCGCTCCATACCATCATGATTCCCTGTCTCTCTAACAGTGTATCGCCACCCTTGAATCCTCCTGTCACTGGAGTGATGAGTTCCCACTCCTCTCCCTCGTCTTCTCCTGTCTCTGGAGAGATGACGAGTTCCAACTCCTCTCCCTCGTCTTCTCCTGTCTCTGGAGAGGACGATTCCAACTCCTCTCCTGGAGTCTTTAATTGCCGGGCTGAACTACCGTGTGTTCCCCCACACCATGGCCATCTTAACCCCCCACGGGGTGAAAGTGAAGGCGAAGGGTGAAGGGCTGAAACACGAATAAGTTCGTGTAATAACCTGCTTCCCAATTAATTATGAATTCTTTCTTTCTCTTTCTTTAAGTTCCCCAGTAGCTTTCCCCAACTATCTATCGCTCACCTGGTAATACGGGTCAGCCAGTGAGGACCAGCGTCCTGACAGGTTCGAGTCTCTAGGCCATCTGCTGGCTAAAACTGATTCTTTCCTCCCTCCTCCTAGTGAGTGCATACTCACTACTCAGTGTTCAAAACACATGACCAGCACCATACCAGCCCTTGTTAAACTATCTCTCAGTGGTCACTTTCACCCAATGACCACCCGTCTTCTTTAATGAGTATATCTCACAATTATTTGGGGACGCCTGCTACACTAGTCAAACCACATGAATATTCTTCCTTTTTAGTTGTGGCATGGAGAAATGATTCATATCACTAACTACATGTGATGGAGCGTCACATGCCTTGATGTGAGGCTACGTCACATGACACCCCCCATCCTGGGATGAAAAATTTTCTCCAGAAATTTTTTTTTAAAGGGATATACAACTTCACTTAAAACACATCTTTAGCCAGATCTCAAAATGTGTATCCATCACACATGATTCACCAAATTAATAATCACCGTATAGAATCAATCATCATGATCCACCATAAATAGCATATTTCACACTTTCAGTCTTTCCAAAAAAAAAAATTCATAACCGATCCCCAAACATGTCACAAAATACATTTCACAAATTACATGGATAAAACAATTAGGAATATTAACAATTCAAAGAAACAATTGTGTTTATATACTACGACATGAAACACATCTTTTCCTTTGATCTTTGTCTCACATCATATTTTCAAAACCCTCATGAAATGAGAATATTTCTAAGTGTAAATGTTTCTCAAGAGACATGAAAAACAAAATAAACATAGTTTAAACATAGTTTTTTTTCCACATGTAATGTTATATTCTATTGAAAAGTGAAACATTTTTTCCATTGTTGACAATAACTAATGAAAACGATAGGTTTGTCTCACTGCACAATCAAACACATGTGTATATACATTTCTAAAGAGTTATTTGCTCATCACACATACATATATATTCATCTTCACAAGCAAGTTAGACATAAATAGTACATGATGATTTTTTCATTGTTTACGAAAGAATAAAGCAAAGAATAGATATGTAATACATTAACATCAAGTAGTTTTTGCTTGTAAAACATAGTCACTTCAACAAACAAATTAAGCATAAATACCACTTGATTTAAATAGTCAGTAGCATACAATGCACTGTCAAATGTCAGCACAACCGTAATCATAAAGGAAGACAAAAAACAGGAATAGTCTTTCCCTTGAAGACATGTTACATTTGTCCATGAATAATTCATGCACGTGACAACAAATCTGCCATGACATTTTGTGTTCCAGGCACTGGTTCAATAGTAAACTGGAATTCCTGCAATGCCAAAGACCATTTTAATAATCTGCTGTTCTTAATTTTTGACGATTGCAAGAAAGTCAATGGCCTGTGGTCAGTCTGTAACCGAAACTTTCGTCCAGTCAAGAACCTGGCGAACTTCTCACATGCCCATACAATGGCCAAGCACTCTCTCTCAATAGTGGAGTATTTCTCCTGTGTCTTTGAAACTTCTTACTGGCGTATTGCACTGGATGTAACAAAGCACTTTTTCCCTGCAACAGTACCGCTCCCAAATTCCTTTGGAACTGGCATCGGTTCTCAAAATAAAGTCTTCTGAGTGGGAGGGTAACAAAAGAACAGGAAATGAGTTGAGGATGTTCTGAACACACTCCAAAGCCTTCTGACACTCATCAGACCACACAATACTTTTGTTCTTCGTCCCTTTCGTCAGTTCAGTCAAAGGGCCGTCAGGGACGCAAAGTGAGGTAACATATCGTCTATAGTAAGACAACAATCCGATGAGTGACCTGATCTGTTTCTTTGTAGTGGGTTTGTGTAAAGATAAAATCTTTTCCACTTTCTTTCCTTCTGGCATCATTTTTCCCACTGAAATAGTGTGACCCAAAAACCTCGAGAGTTTGAAAACCGGCACGAATTTTGGGATGGTCTCGCAGTCAAACCAAAACTTCTGAGTCTGGAAAAAACACTCGTAAGTTAGAAAGGAGGTCACTCCATGACTTTGCAGCCAACAAAATGTCATAAAAAAAACTGACTGCACCACATTCATGGAGTTTCAGGGCTCGCATCATTCTACAAAGAAGCTGGGCATTTTGCAAACCGAATGGCATTTTCGTCCATTGGAAAAGACCAAAAGGTGTTTGAAATGCTGTCTTTTCCTTGTCAGCTTCAACCATTGGAATCTGCCAGTATCCTTTAGTCAAGTCTACTTTCACAAAATAATTTCCTTCCGAGAGCTGACACAAAAGTTCTTCAATGTCTGGGATGGGCTCGGCATCGAACACAGTGATCTTATTTAATTTCCTGTAATCAATGCAGAACGCACCGAGCCATCAGGTTTGTCCACCAATACAACTGGTGAGCTGTACGGAGATGTAGAAGGTTCTATGACCTTTAAATCCAGCATTACTTTGATTTCTCTCTCGACAACCTCTTTTTTTGCAAATGGGAGGGGAAATGGTCTGGTTCGCACTGGTATTTCAGTAGTTAACTGAATACTATGGGGTCAATACAGTCACCGTACCTGGGTATCTGTCAACACATCCTGAAAGTCTTTCAAAATTTCTTTGAGCTGTTCTGTTTGACTTGAAGACAAATCATTCGACAAAACCACATCATCATAGGTTTCACATTTGATAGACAGAGTAGGAAGGGGTACAACATCATCTGCACTGTAGATGTTAACACTCCTACATTTGCTGTTTTCCACAACCTTTGACCTGCCCCTGTACGTTACATTGGGTACAAAATCATCACTGATAATATCTGTCATGTTGACATCACTCAGTTTTCTGACATAGGACATATCCATTCAACTGACTGGTTGATGGCAACATTTGTACGTTCAACATACTTCTTCAACAGTTCACATGGAATACCTTCCCAGTGTTTGCCATTTTGATCTTATAATTACTGCAGAAAGTTTTTCGACCACCTGAAAAGGACCCTTCCACATAACACGAAGCTTGTTATGTTCATCAGTGAGTAGTACAAGACTTTATCCCCTACACTGAAGGAACGTACCTTTGCTTTTTTATCTGCAAAGACCTTGTATACATCTGGTTTTCTATCAGCTGACTGTTTGTCCGTTGGTATGTCAGTGACAGTCTGTTTAGCAGCAGAAAGTATTGTCGTCAGCGTCTCGTCTTTTCCCTGCATTTCTTTTAGATCATCTGGGGTAATCTGGAGTTCATCCAGTTTTGAGACTTTTAGCGGCTTTGTAGCCTTTCCCTGCTCTATGATGTCTGATCTGGTACTCACAAGACAAGGAACGAACGATCCTCCAGCACCACCATGTACTGTAGCGACACCTGGCAAATTGCCCAAGATCAAGTCGCAGACTGGGTTATCGATAACACAGGCCGTAAGAAATCCGGAGTAGTACGGTGTATCGACCGAAATTTTCGCCAGCGGAAACGTTTCAATCTTGCCTCCAAACGACCTACACTTTTGGACAGTGTCGAGATACTGGTTTTGAAGCACGAAAGATTTTCTACACCAGCGGTGGTGCACCCAGTGTCTCGCAAAACCGAAGCCTGCAATCCATTGATGGGTCCGTTTTCTAACAGCAGTCCATCAACAGATTGATGTGGTGCCAAAACAAGGCCTTCTTCACAATCAGTGGAGACTAATGCGGATTTTGAATCATTGGTTTGAAAGGGCAATTCTTTTTTCAAATGGAACTTGCAATCACAGAAGAAACATCGCATTGTCTGATCGGCAGCTGACTGATTTTGTGAACTTCGGTTCTGTCCACGAACTGGCCCAAAAGGTCTACGCGGTGGTCGTTTTCCACGACCTCGGAACGTTTGCTGAGGAGCAACGGTCTTTCCGGCAGTGAGTACTGGTACTGACGAAAGTCACTCGAACCGCGGAAAGATCCCGTCTGTTCCTAGGATAGGTATATCCTTGAGGACTCAGAAATGACCCACGATTTCCTTCCTGTAACTTCCCTGTCCCGATGGGATAGTACATGACGCATGAGACTCAAAGATGGAAAATTCTCCTTTCCTAGCCACGCCCTTATCTGGGTGAGCGATACAATACTGATCAGCCATCTGACACATTTCCTCAACGTTTTCAAATTGCCTTTCTTTAAGGAAAATGGCCAGATCTTTGCTCACGCTCTGGAAAAGTTGTTCTCTAAGAAGGAGATCTCGCAGTGATTGAAAAGTTTTGTTCGTTTTAGATAAATCGATCCAAACAATGACTCATACGGATTAGAAACGACGGAAACGATTCTCCTTTGTCAGCCGCACAGAACGGAAACGTTCGCGAAAACGATCAGCAGAACATTGAAATTTCTTGAGGAGTTCTTCTTTCAACTGATCCCAAGTTAAATTTTGTTTCGCCGCGAGTGTGTGGTACAGTGCCAAGCGCTACCCTTAAACAACGACGCAATATACAATGTCCACTTTTCCTTTGGCCAACCACAAGACGTTGCGTGACTTTCAAATCGGAAAAGAAAACTATCGATGTCATCCGTTTTGTCCTCGAAAGGCGGTAACTTTGGAATATATGCTGATTTTGATTGAGGCGCGCTTGCGGAACCGACTGGTGGAGCTGGTGGAGGTTCTCTCGATGCCTGTATTCTTCTAATTTCAGCATCAGTCTCTAGTTCTAACTGCCTCAACTTAAACTGACGTTCTTTATCTTCAGCTTCCCTCTGTAGTCTTTTTTCTTCAACTTCAGCTTCCCTTTGTAATCTTTTTTTCTTTAACTTCAGCTTCCCTCTGTAATCTCCTTTCTTCAACTTCACTCTGTAGTCTTTGTTCTTCAACTTCCCTCTGTAGTCTTCTCTCTTCAAACTCTAGTTTCCTTTCTTCACTTTCTAGTTTCCTTTGTTCACTTTCTAGTTTCCTTTGATTTTCTTCTCTTTCTAGTTTCCTTTGATTTTCTTCTCTTCTCTTAGCCTGTCTGCCCTATCTATGCATTGTTGCACATAGTTAGTAAGTTTTTCTCCATCAAAACCCAAGCGTTCCGCTTGTTGAACATATTTATCAAAATCATCCATAATGAACCGTCAACAGATATAAACACCCAAAAAAATTTCTAAGTATGAATAAAAATAAGGCGATATATGATGGCGCTTTATGTTTCACAAAAAATGTAATTATAATATATACAAAATACAGAATTCAATTTTTCCCGGGGTAAACAGAAAACAGCTTACTAAAACAGGGTAGATATCAAATCCAAGGAATGTATTTTTCCAAAAGTAATTTGCAAACTGCTATCAATTTGGAATTTAAAAAAAAAATTGACGTTCAATGCTAAATCTGTTTTTCCTAAGAAAGGAAAAAACCCAATAAAGTTTTCTGGAAATAAATTCTTTATAAAGTCTTAGTTCTTAAATGTTCTGTTGGCAGTCTTTCTTTCTTACTTAATTTTCAAATGAATTTACAAAACAAATGTATCACCTTATACGATAAATGAATATAAAATTTACAAAACAAATGAAGCACAAACAATTAAAAAGAGGGAAAACACAAACTAGCGGAAATCCTACCTAAAGATGAAAAAAGTTGAAAAGAAACCTAGATAGGAGCTTATTGGGGGAGAAGGTTTAAGAGGTTTTGAAAAAGGGGGTGAAAAGGAAATGAAGGGATACACAGGATCGAACAGTGAGATGAAATCAAGAAAAGCAAAAGAAGCCCTCAGACAGCACCCTAGTGGTCACTGTCTCCCGTGAAACTGGAGACGGGAAAAAAAATCATGCACAGTATACACAACACTACAGCAAGATACAAAATACTAAAACAATCAATCAATAAATGTACATTCACCCAAACGCAAAGAAAATCTCACAACCCTCCAAAAAGAAAACAATAGAACAATTTTATTAGGAGGAGTTTTCCCCGCACTTGTCAACCTCTGTCCCCGTTGAAGGAGACAAGGTCGGTTCAACTCTGGGAAAAGGGGACTACTTGAAATGAAACGATAGGACAGAGAAAGAAAAAAAAACAACAAAATAAACCAATAAGGGGGATCACGGCTGCTCCCCACTCTTGAACTAATCGCTCAATGTAGCGAGAAGCGGTGGGGCTCACCGATCAGGGAAAAGGACAAAAAAGGGAATCACGGCTGCTCCCACTCTTGAACTAGTCGCTCAAGGTAGCGAAAAGCGGTGGGCTCACCGATCGGGGGAAAAAAAATTTGGAACTTTACAAACAAACAAAACCACTAGCAAAACTCAGAGTCAGAAAATAAGAGAGAAGTCCTCACTCGCACTGAAACTAATCTCACTCACACACATAAACAGAAAAAAAAATTGCAAATACACAGTAGATAATTAAACTTTCTTTTTTTTTTCTTCCCTCAAACCCTTGAGGGTACAAATAGAAATCTTTTTTTTTTTTAGGCCCCCAAGGGCACAAATAGAAATCTTTCTCTTTTTTTTCCCCCCAAACCCCGAGGGACAACAGAAATCCTTCCTCTGAAGGTACAAATAAAATCTTTCTTCTTTTTTTTCGCAGGGGAAACAAAACGCAGCTACATCGGGGTCACCACTGTCACACTGTCACTTTTGCACACACGCATCATGACAGCATTACTCCATACCACACGCAATCTTTCCAGTCAACCAAAAGGCGCACTACCGAATGTTTTTTTCTCTCCCCCTCTCCTTCAGGGAAAAACACTTTACTAAATCACATCAAACAATTTGTAAACAGATTTTAATATATGTTCTCTCTTTACACTGAGAGATAAACTAAGTGATCCAAGTCTCTATAAAGTCATGGCCTTCAAACAACATTGGCCTAAGATCCAGACCAGGAGAATAAATAATTCTTTCACTCCTTGATGCGATACCTGCATCAGAATTTGGATTCGCTCCATACCATCATGATTCCCTGTCTCTCTGAGACAGTGTATCGCCCCCTTGAATCCTCCTGTCACTGGAGTGATGAGTTCCCACTCCTCTCCCTCGTCTTCTCCTGTCTCTGGAGAGATGACGAGTTCCAACTCCTCTCCCTCGTCTTCTCCTGTCTCTGGAGAGATGACGAGTTCCAACTCCTCTCCCTGGAGTCGTTAATTGCCGGGCTGAACTACCGGTGTGTTCCCCCACACCATGGCCATCTTTAACCCCCTCACGGGTGAAAGGTGAAGGGCGAAGGGTGAAGGGCTGAAACACGAATAAGGTTCGTGTAAGTAACCTGCTTCCCAATTTAATTATGAATTCTTTCTTTCTCTTTCTTTAAGTTTTCCCCTGTAGCTTTCCCCAACATCTATCGCTCACACTGGTAATGACTGGTCAGCAGTGAGGACCAGCGTCCTGACAGGTTCGAGCTCTAAGGCCATCTGCTGGGCTAAAAAATGATTCTTTCCTCCCTCCTCCTAGTGAGTGCATACTCAGTGTTTTAAAACACATGACCAGCACCGAAACCCGCCCTTGTTAAAAATATCTCTCAGTGGTCACTTTCACCCAATGACCACCCGTCTTTCTTTAATGAGTATATCTCACAATTATTTTGGGGACACCCCTACACTAGTCAAACCACATGAATATTCTTCCTTTTAGTTGTGGCATGGGGAAATGATTTATATCACTAACTACATGTGATGGAGCGTCACATGCCTTGATGTGAGGCTACGTCACATGACAAAACTATAGTCCATTTATGTGATGGACAATTGATCTATATGGATACCAATTATGATTGAACTGTTCTAAGTTAGTTAATTTTAGCGATATGTTCTTTAATCTTGTATCTAATACTAAGTTGTCGTAGGGAAAAAAAAATTGGGAACATGTTTTTCTATTTTACGTCAATAGCTATACATCTGTGCAAACATTATTAAAACTCTAAGGCAGAATATATTTTTAAGTTTCATCAACACCAAAAATGCCACTTTACATGAAATTCCTGTATTATGCATGTATTCACACTTTTCTTGCAAGAAACGTTCGACAGATTTCCAGAAAACTTGTACATATTTGCAGCCCCAGAAGAAATGTTGAATGGCATCTCGTTCTTCAGTACAAAATGAACATTGAACCAAATCAGTTACACCCATTGCATTCAAAACCATATTAGTGGCTGTAATTCGATGGATAATTCTTGTTTGTGGCCCCTTAAGTTTCACATCTCTGATTTTACTGATTTTAGAAAACACCTTTCTCCAGGAAATGTTCAAATTCATTTTCGCTGACCACTTTGAACAGCACTTGCATTTATTATTGTCAAGTTTGTAGTACTTATAATACCCTTTTGCACCTTTATTTGTATTAGTTATGATTTTTAATGCATTATGCATACCATGAGTGAAATTAGTATTATCATTTATCTGAATTCCATATTTTTTTATGTATGTTTTTATTGAGGAAATCCAGCCATTGAACGTAATAAAATTTACTGGTAAATGTGTTGTGGCTATAAATTCTTCATGCTTGAAAAATTCCCCATTATCCTTCAGAAGATGCCTGATGGAGTACATCCCTTTCTCTATTATCCTATTTTACTTAATGACAGTGTTTCCTACTGTTATATTTTCATTAAAAAAAAATCCAGTAGCTCACAAAGACGTTTTGGTGAAATACCGAGGCAAAAGGTTCTATATGCTCGAAAAGTATGATTCCAGAAGAGGTTAGTTTAAGGGCATATATATATATACTTTCTAATATCAGATATGTTCAGACTACCTTGTTCCACACTTTTTATTGTCATTTTTCTTCTGATTTTGTCACATTTTCCGTTCGAAATAAACTGAAAGCATAGCTTTTGGAGTTTTTGTATGAAGTTGTCAAGTGGATCTGGCAACAAGATCCAAAGATTATGTACGTTTCGATAGAATTAGAGATTTAAAGGTCTACTTTAGAGATTTTTGATAATTTGTTAAAAACAGGTCTACATGTCATATAACTACGGTATGGTGTTCATTTTTTAAATAAAATCGCCGAAAGAATTTAATAGATAAAAAACGACTTTTGCACACCTGTTCAAACCCCGCGCAGTAGACCGAAAACCGTGACGTCACTTGATGGACTGGCCGTCAGCCGCGACCTACACAACAAGCCAACGCCAAGTGAAATCAACACGAGTTGCGAACCCCTACAGCCTAAAAAGTCACGAGGGGGTGGCAGATATTGTGCTGTAGGCGAGTGCAGCCGCTCAGCAGGCGCGTTCGAGTGGATCAAAAACTTCGTCTGCATTGTGCACGTATACTTTGAAGGCGGAGTGGTAAGCTCGTACAGATGAGTACGATAGTCGCACGTTTATTCTGTTCTTATCTATGGACAGATCACACTTGTTAAATTGAATGAACACGTTAAGGCTTGAAGAAGGAGAATCTCCGCTTGCTGTCCACGCGTGATCGCATCAAGAAGTCAGTCGGTAGCCTCCTTCGAGACTTCGGTAAAGTCCGTACGCCTTTGGAATGCTGCGTTCGGGCGTCCAGCTGGAACTGAACTGACGTGGTAAAAAGAACTTAGCGTTCAAACTGATAAGGTACAGGCCTTGCAGAAACATCCCCAGAGTCACATTGGCTGTCGCAATCATAGTCACTGCTTTTACATGATAAATTAAATACCGAGCGAGATGCGCAAGAACCATCAGAATCGCTTTCTGTCGCCGTCGCTGTCCATCATGTGACGTCACATCCAAGAGCAGTTAAGCCATGCCAAGATTTCGTTGATTACCTCCCGTTTTCTTGATTACAGGTGAAAATGCCCACTTTCGCAGATCGATTTCGTGTGATCGGGAGCGAATCGGATGTTTATATTACCAATTTATCAAACATTTCATATTTCTGCATAAGCTGACCAATTATCGAAAACCTCTAAAGTAGACCTTTAAAGATAGCTACTCTCCCAATTGGAGTAATGGTTCGTTGTGTCCAGATATTAAATAACACTTTCGCTTCTGTTAATTTTTTTTCATGATTTATGGTTTAACAATTGCTTAAATCCTGAGTAAACCATATTCCCAAGATTTGGAACTTAAGGGGATTCCATATCATTTTCATATGGGGGTAGTATACCTTTTTGATCTTTTCTTACTTCCAAGCCAAATTGCCAGTGTTTTGTCATAATTCATAAACAGACCACACACCTTGCTGAAACTGTCAAGGATGAATATGGAACGATCAAACGATTCTTCGTCACCCTCATTAATTCATTGTGCATCATCTGCAAACTGCAAAATTTTGTGTTCAGTACTATTTATCTCGATTTCTTTTATAGATTCGTCTTCTCTGATCATGATAGCAAAAATTTCTGCACAAAGGATGAACAGATATGGAGAAATAGGGTCTCCATGCCTACAACCTCTTTCAATTTTGAACCATTGTGCAATCTGACCATTTATAATTACAGTTGATTTGATGTCTTTGTAAAAAGTTTAAACCAGCGGCAAACACCTTCTCCAAATCCATATGCTTTTAAAACTTTGAGAACATGAAACGCCAATCCAAGGAATCAAAGGCTTTTTCAAAATCAATACTGAGTAGTAAGCTAGGAAGATTTTTTATTTTAAGATAGTGTATCATATCATATGTCAATCTAATGTCTCCTAGGTATGTGTTAGGTGTGTATCCAGTGTTGGTAATACGTTCTTAATTCTGTTGGAAATACATGAAGATCCTGTTTTGTATATCACATTGAGAAAAGGTATCAGTCACCAGTTTTTAATAAATTTGTTAGGTTTGTCGCCTTTGGGGATACAAAAAATTAGACCTTCTTTCTGTGTTGATGAGAGTTCCCCATGTTTAAATGCTTCGTTAAGTGACCTCACAACTAATGGACCTAGTTGTTTCCAAAAGAATTATAAGAGTTCTAGAGTGAATCCATCAGTGCCTGGACTTTTGCCCATTTGTCAAATGTTTTAAAGCTTGACTTGCTTCCTCAATAGTTATTGCACTGTCTAACATTGCTTTTTGTTCTTGTGATTGTTTTGGAATTTTATTGACTAAACTTTCTACTGCACAGTTTTCTATGTTCCTTCTCTTATATAGGTTTTCATAAAGTGTCTTCACATCATTTAACATTTCATTTGGATCATCTATTATCTCATTATCCTTATTCATGAGTTTTGTTATTTGTTTGCTATTATAATTTCTTCTCTCAAGCCTACAGAAATATTTTGAAATTTTTTCACCAACCAGCAACCCATCTGGCTTTTTATCTTAATAGAACACCTTCCAGCTTGGTATCTCTACTTGCTCTGAGCTCTTGATTTTTCTGTAGTAACTTTTTTCATTTTGTGTTCTGTTTTATGATCAATGTTTTCCAGAGTTTGAATTTCTTTCATTACTGACATTAGTTTATTTTCAGTTTTTGTATTTTCCCTCATTTTCATTGTGGCATATGAAATAGTTTTACCTCTTAATTTCATAGGTAAGACAATTCTAAAAACAGTTTTATTGTGGCATATGAAATAGTTTTACCTCTTAATTTCATAGGTAAGACAATTCTAAAAACAGTTTGTCTGGAATTTGTAGTTGAATCTTAGATGTATCTATTTCAGTTATTGTGTTCACAACTGAAGACATCTGCTGTGTATTCTTTTGCCACATTCATAATTTCTTTATTTAATCCACATATTCTTTGTCCTTAAGCAGGGAAGAGTTGAATTTCTGAAAAGGAGGATTCTTTTAATTTTTTTGAATTTCAGATGCAGTGTAACTATTGAGTGGTCAGAACGGTATCCTGGGACAATATTAGCATTATTAAAATACCAGTGTAGATAATCTGATAGTAAGAAAAAGTTCAGTTGGCTTTGCTTCAGTGGGGTTGGCTTTTGCCAAGAGTTATGTGTGAGGGAGAACATTTATGTCTGTCAGTCCAAATCTTATAATTCCTTTATGTTAATTCATTGATTAGTGTAAACTTTTATCAAGGGATTAACAATAGTCACCAAAGTAAGACTACATTATAATGATGGGTTGAAGGTGGATTACGGGTCAGAAAAGTTTTGAAAGAACGTGCACGCACGCGCACACCCAAGCGCTTTATTTTGTTGCTGCAGTGCCTATTGGCGTCTCTGGCTTTATTTTGTCGCTGCAGTGCCTATTGGCATCTTTGGCTTTATTTTGTCACTGCAGTGCCTATTGACTCATTTGGCTTATTTTCATACTGCAGTGCCTATTGGCTCATTTGGCTTTGTTTTATCACTGCAGTGCCTATTGGTTTATTTGGCTTTATTTTGTCACTGCAGTGCCTATTGGCTCATTTGGCTTATTTTCATACTGCAGTGCCTATTGACTCATTTGGCTTATTTTCATACTGCAGTGCCTGTTGGCTCATTTGGCTTTGTTTTATCACTGCAGTGCCTATTGACTCATTTGGCTTATTTTCATACTGCAGTGCCTGTTGGCTCATTTGGCTTTGTTTTATCACTGCAGTGCCTATTGACTCATTTGGCTTATTTTCATACTGCAGTGCCTATTGGCTCATTTGGCTTTGTTTTGTCACTGCAGTGCCTATTGGCTCATTTGGCTTTGTTTTGTCACTGCAGTGCCTATTGGCTCATTTTGGCTTATTTCCATACTGCAGTGCCTATTGGCTCATTTGGCTTTGTTTTATCACTGCAGTGTCTATTGGCTCATTTGGCTTTATTTTGTCACTGCAGTGCATATTGGCTCATTTGGCTTTATTTTGTTGCTGCAGAGCCCATTGGCTTATTTGGCTTTGTTTTGTCACTGCAGTGCCTATTGGCTCATTTGGCTTAATTTGTCAAAGCTGATATCCTGAGCATGGCCTAGTTTTATCCAACTTCACACAGTCAGTAATTCAGCTGTCACGTCGTGTAGTAGTGGAGGTAGGTTGCAGACCTATCTGTTGTGTTTAGTAGGGTTTTCTCATGATGGGGTCTTTCAGCAGCAGTAGGGTTTTCACAGGATGGGGTCTTTCAACAGCAGTAGGGTTTTCACAGGATGGGTCTTTCAGCAGCAGTAGGGTTTTCACTGGATGGTCTTTCAACAGCAGTAGGTTTTCACAGGATGGTCTTTCAACAGCAGTAGGATTTTCACAGGATGGGTCTTTCAGCAGCAGTAGGGTTTTCACAGGATGGGTCTTTCAACAGCAGTAGGGTTTTCACTGGATGGGGTCTTTCAACAGCAGTAGGGTTTCTCATGATGGGGTCTTTCAACAGCAGTAGGGTTTTCACAGGATGGGTCTTTCAACAGCAGTAGGGTTTTCTCATGATGGGGTCTTTCAACAGCAGTAGGGTTTTCTCATGATGGGGTCTTTCAACAGCAGTAGGGTTTTCACAGGATGGGTCTTTCAGCAGCAGTAGGGTTTTCTCATGATGGGGTCTTTCAACAGCAGTAGGGTTTTCTCATGATGGGGTCTTTCAACAGCAGTAGGGTTTTCACTGGATGGGGTCTTTCAACAGCAGTAGGGTTTTCACTGGATGGGGTCTTTCAACAGCAGTAGGGTTTTCTCATGATGGGGTCTTTCAACAGCAGGAGGGTTTTCTCATGATGGGTCTTTCAACAGCAGTAGGGTTTCTCATGATGGGTCTTTCAACAGCAGTAGGGTTTTCTCATGAGGGGGTCTTTCAACAGCAGTAGGGTTTTCTCATGATGGGGTCTTTCAACAGCAGTAGGGTTTTCTCATGATGGGGTCTTTCAACAGCAGGAGGGTTTTCTCATGATGGGGTCTTTCAACAGCAGGAGGGTTTTCTCATGATGGGGTCTTTCAACAGCAGTAGGGTTTCTCATGATGGGGTCTTTCTACAGTAGTAGGGTTTTTGCAGGATGGGTCTTTCAACAGCAGTAGGGTTTTCTCATGATGGGGTCTTTCAACAGCAGTAGGGTTTTCTCATGATGGGGTCTTTCAACAGCAGGAGGGTTGTCTCATGATGGGGTCTTTCAACAGCAGTAGGGTTTCTCATGATGGGGTCTTTCTACAGCAGTAGGGTTTTTGCAGGATGGGTCTTTCAACAGCAGTAGGGTTTTCTCATGATGGGTCTTTCAACAGCAGTAGGTTTTCACTGGATGGGGTCTTTCAACAGCAGTAGGGTTTTCACTGGATGGGGTCTTTCAACAGCAGTAGGGTTTTCTCATGATGGGGTCTTTCAACAGCAGGAGGGTTTTCTCATGATGGGTCTTTCAACAGCAGTAGGGTTTTCTCATGATGGGTCTTTCAACAGCAGTAGGGTTTTCTCATGAGGGGGTCTTTCAACAGCAGTAGGGTTTTCTCATGATGGGGTCTTTCAACAGCAGTAGGGTTTTCTCATGATGGGGTCTTTCAACAGCAGGAGGGTTTTCTCATGATGGGGTCTTTCAACAGCAGGAGGGTTTTCTCATGATGGGGTCTTTCAACAGCAGTAGGGTTTCTCATGATGGGGTCTTTCTACAGTAGTAGGGTTTTTGCAGGATGGGTCTTTCAACAGCAGTAGGGTTTTCTCATGATGGGGTCTTTCAACAGCAGTAGGGTTTTCTCATGATGGGGTCTTTCAACAGCAGGAGGGTTGTCTCATGATGGGGTCTTTCAACAGCAGTAGGGTTTCTCATGATGGGGTCTTTCTACAGCAGTAGGGTTTTTGCAGGATGGGTCTTTCAACAGCAGTAGGGTTTTCTCATGATGGGGTCTTTCAACAGCAGTAGGGTTTTCTCATGATGGGGTCTTTCAACAGCAGTAGGGTTTTCTCATGATGGGGTCTTTCAACAGCAGTAGGGTTTTCTCATGATGGGTCTTTCAACAACAGTAGGGTTTTCACAGGATGGGTCTTTCAACAACAGTAGGGTTTTCACAGGATGGGTCTTTCAACAGCAGTAGGGTTTTCACAGGATGGCTTTTCAACAGCAGTAGGGTTTTCACAGGATGGGTCTTTCAACAGCAGTAGGGTTTTCACAGGATGAGTCTTTCAACAGCAGTAGGGTTTTCTCATGATGGGGTCTTTCAACAGCAGTAGGGTTTTCTCATGATGGGTCTTTCAGCAGCAGTAGGGTTTTCACAGGATGGGGTCTTTCAACAGCAGTAGGGTTTTCACAGGATGGGTCTTTCAACAGCAGTAGGGTTTTCACAGGATGGGTCTTTCTGCAACAGTAGGGTTTTCACTGGATGGCTTTTCAACAGCAGTAAGGTTTTCACAGGATGGGTCTTTCAACGGCACTAGGATTTGCACAGGATGGGTCTTTCTAATTCATGCAGTCAGTAATGTAGCTGTCGCGTTGTGTAGTGATGGAGGTAGGTTGCAGACCTTTCTGTTGTGTTGGCCGGTCTTTCTCCATTCTGTCCCTGTTGACCACCCAGAAAGAGCCTGCTATGGTCAGCTGGTCTATGAGAACACTGAAAATGAAATGTCATCAAGACATTAGTTTTCACCAAGGCGTTTCTTTGGACTTTGTTAAAGGTTTAAACATTTGAAGCTTTAGGGATGTCAGTGATTTTTGTGTTTATGTTTCAGGCTGCAAGAGATTCTGAAGCAATCTGATCAAAGATGGAGCAGCAGAGCATCGTCAGCCCCAAAGGCCAGTCCCAGGGTCACATTCTGGTGACGGGCGGCGCCGGCTACATCGGTTCCACCCTCATCCCCATGCTGTTGGCTGAAGGCTACGAAGTGACCTGCTTTGACTGCTTCCTGTGGGGCATGGGACCGCTGCTGTCATCAGCCAACAACCCCAGGTTCCATGTGGTCAGAGGCAGCATTCTGAACAAAAAGCAGGTGGAAGAGGTCATGGCTGGAAAGGACGCTGTGATTCACCTGGCAGCCATCGTGGGCTACCCTGCCTGTGAGAAGGACCACAAGATGGCTCAGGATGTCAATGTGGAAGGCACCCGAAATCTGGTGGAGTGCAAGATGCCCAACATGACCTTGATCTACGCCAGCACTGGCTCCTGCTACGGTGCGGTGGATGGTATATGCACCGAGGAAACCAGCATCTCACCGCTGTCCTTGTACGGGTCCACCAAAGCCGACGGAGAGAAACTGGTCCTGAAAAGCGGAGGCACAGCCCTACGCCTTGCCACCGTTTTTGGCGTCTCCCCTCGCATGCGTCTGGACTTGCTGGTCAACGACCTCACAAACAAGGCGCTGACGGTGAAGAAGTTTGACCTTTATGAAGGTCATTTCCGTCGCACATTTCTACATGTACGAGATGCCGCACGTGCGTTTTTGTTTGCTGTCCAGAACCAGGATCGAATGAGGGGTGAGGCGTTTAACGTGGGCGATGAATCCATGAACCTTACTAAGAATCAGGTGGCCCAAATCATCCAGAAGGCTGTGCCAACCTGCAACATCACCATCTCCACCACGGGGAGGACAAGGACAAGCGTAACTATGAGGTGTCTTACAAGAAAATCCGTGATCTAGGTTATGAATCCACCATCACAGTGCCAGAAGGTGTGACGGAGCTGCTCAAAGTCCTGCCCAACTTGTCTGATGAGGAAATCAAGCGCAGCAAAAATGTCTAGGCCTCCAGCCATCTTCAGTTCTGCCAGCGCTTCCTGCTGGCCTCCTGGCTCTGCGTTGTGCCGTCTCTTCTCAAGTCTGTCTTTCTCTTTCTCTCTCTCTGTGTCTCTCTCTCTCTCTCCTCCATCTTTTTATTGTTCTTATGACTGCTCATCCTGAACTTTTCTTTCTCCTTCTCTGGCCAAACTGGTTTAATTGCTTGTGTCTGCTCTATTCATATTACTGTATATTTAATTGATATATATATGGGTTTTTTTGCATTTGGGGTTTGCTTTCGTTGGTTTCTATGTTTGTTTTTAACTTTTTCCAAACCTTCAGCTGTGTCAACACACACACACACGTACATGCACGCACGCACACACACACACACACACACACACACACACACATATACTAGTGTGTGTGTGTGTAAGATATGTATGTACATACTCACATGCATATGGTCTATATATATACCAGTTTTGAATATTTTCCATGTTACCTTGATATTTGTTTATTCTGGCATATTTCAGTTGATCTGTGAAGTGTCCAAGTCCTCATGTGCAACTGTTAAAAAAAAAGTTATCTGTTAGTTAATCCTTATGAATGGTGAACAAATTACTATTGAATTCAGTTTTGTCACTCACAAATGAATGTTTTAACACACAAGACAGTGTGTAATTTGGTGACATAGGAGATGTTTATTGTGAACATTGTATGTCATGACAGTGTGTAATTTGTGTGACAGATGAGATGTTTATTGTGAGAACTGTATGTCACAACAATGTGTAATATATTTCTGTGACAGACAAGATGTTGATTGTGAGCATTGTCTGAGGAGTGGGGGGGGGGGGGGGGGGGGGGGGGGGGGGGGGGGGGGGGGAAGCGGGCTGGGGGCAGAGGTCGGTGGTGGACAATGGTGGGGGGGGAGCGGGGAGATGTGCCATGTGTCATGTCACTGGCTGCCATTTTTCATGGACTGGTAAGCATCACTACCATCTTATCGGATCCCATTCAACTGACCTGACCATAGCATTTCTCTTTAGATCCCATTCAACTGACCATAGCATTTCTCTTCAGATCCCAGTCAGCTCACCATAGCATTTCTCTTCAAATCCCACACAACTGACTATGCATTTCTCTTCAAATCCCACGCAACTGACCATAGCATTTCTCTTCAAATCCCACGCAACTGACCATAGCATTTTTCTTCAAATCCATTCAACTGACCATAGCATTTCTCTTTAGGTGGAAACTTCTCTTCACTTATGAGCTATCCCAGTTCCCTACATGCTTTGAGGTGTCTTGGTTCTCCTTGAACCTTTAAATGTTCTCCCAGTCCTCGTGCATATATGGTGAGTGTGTTGACATATAACCACGAGCAGTCCTATTTTCCTTTGTGCATAATGGTGCGTTGATATGTAACCATGTGCAGTACTCTTTTCCTTTGTGCATATATGGTGAGTGTGTTGATATGTAATCATGTGCATACACTTCTCATTATCTCAGTGGTATGTTACTGTCACAGCTGTTGTGAACATGTGGACTCAGTTTTTATTTCTATCTGTCTGTATAGAATGAAATTGAAAATTGTGTACACCAGTTTCTCAGACAAGTGCCTCGCACTCCCATAGCTGGGCGGAGATCGGCTTCCCACCTCCCTCCCAACTCTACCTCTTCTGTCTCCCAATTCTCCACCTCCCTGTACTTTAGTGAGGATGAACTGGGCTGTGGGTGACACTTGTCAATTTAGGATGGAAGTATGGAGGCATATGACATGTATGAAAATATTTTTTAGAATTGAGGCCAATACGATGACCCTGCAACTGCAATCCAGGGCAAGTTTGCATATGAAAAACTGGAGGGCATCTGTGATCGTGATACAATTTCAAGCCTAGCCAGGGTGTCCATATACCAAAGGTGTCTGTCAGTGATCTGTGCACACTGTGTCATGATCTGTGCACACTGTGTCTGTCAGTGGTCTGTGCACACTGTGTCATGATCTGTGCACACTGTGTCTGTCAGTGATCTGTGCACACTGTGTCATGATCTGTGCACACTGTGTCTGTCAGTGATCTGTGCACACTGTGTCTGTCAGTGATCTGTGCACACTGTGTCTGCCAATGGTCTGTGCACACTGTGTCTGTCAGTGGTCTGTGCACACTGTGTCATGATCTGTGCACACTGTGTCTGACAGTGGTCTGTGCACACTGTGTCATGATCTGTGCACACTGTGCCTGCCAAAGGTCTGTGCACACTGTGTCTGTCAGTGGTTGCAATCCCTGCTTTATTCAGTTTGTCACTAGTTGAGGACTGGGAATGACTGTTCCTCTGGCTTGGCAAACATGTGAATTGTTGGCTGTAGTGTGAATGGATGGGTTGTTGACTGGATTAGTTGTACTGCTATGTATGTTTGTTTTTCACTCACATCATCTGTAGTGTGAATGGATGGGTTGTTGACAGGATTAGTTGTACTGCTATGTATGTTTGTTTTTCACTCACATCATCTGTAGTGTGAATGGATGGGTTGTTGACAGGATTAGTTGTACTGCTATGTATGTTTTTCACTCACATCATCTGTAGTGTGAATGGATGGGTTGTTGACAGGATTAGTTGTACTGCTATGTATGTTTTTTCACTCACATCATCTGTAGTGTGAATGGATGGGTTGTTGACAGGATTAGTTGTACTGCTATGTATGTTTTTCACTCACATCATCTGTAGTGTGAATGGATGGGTTGTTGACAGGATTAGTTGTACTGCTATGTATGTTTTTCACTCACATCATCTGTAGTGTGAATGGATGGGTTGTTGACAGGATTAGTTGTACTGCTATATATGTTTTTCACTCACATCATCTGTAGTGTGAGTGGATGGGTTGTTGACAGGATTAGTTGTACTGCTATGTATGTTTTTCACTCACATCATCTGTAGTGTGAATGGATGGGTTGTTGACAGGATTAGTTGTACTGCTATGTATGTTTTTTCACTCGCATCATCTGTAGTTGTGAATGGATGGGTTGATGAATTGGGCACAGGGTTGAACAGCACTTTATGTTCCACGAACAGCAGCATTCTGATTTTAGTCTCTCTCTCTCTCTCTCTCTTTTTTTTTTTTTCTTTCGTGTGTGTGTGTTGTTGACTTCTTGTGAAACCTGAAACTTGTGTCAGACTAGCATTCGATGGAGTGAAGTGGTTTGATGATCCAAGCCACTGATCAGTGTGGACCAGGGCACCGGTCTTCTGCCGTGCTCAAGCAACGGTCAAAGATTCAGTATTAACAGGTAATTGTTTGGTTAAGTGTTGAAAACCAGTTGAAAAATGTTTAGGTTAACCCCCCCCCCCCCCCCCCCCCCCCCCCCCCCCCCCCCCCCCCCCCCCCCCCTTTGCCTCCCTTCAAGCTAACTTCTTGAGGAAGGGAAAAGAGGTTTTCATGATTTCCCAGAATCTGATTGTGTTTTGTTGTTTTATACAAAATAATGTGATCTATCCTTTCTTGTGGATTGACACAAAATGACAGATTTATAAACTAAATTATTTCAAAGCAAGATTGTATCAGCTTTTGGAAATGTCTTGAACTTTTGTTATTGTTATTGCTGTAGCCGAGATTTTTTGTTCAATGAATCCCAAAGAAGAATGGAAATCATAGATTTCTGAGCAGTGTTGAGATTTGTTTAAACTTAGTGAGCTGTTCCTGCCCTTAGAGTGTTTATTTCTCTTTGGCATTTATTTATTTATTTTGCTTTTTTTCATGTACTTTTTGATGTAGAAAGAGAGATGAATATGACAATTAGTGGCTGTCATTAGCTTCTGCAAGATGTCTCCAGTATATTGATTTAGTGTTGTTTAGTGTCTCCATTTTGTAAATTGTTAGAAGTATGGCAATTTTACAGCAGCAGAATTGTATTTTCAAGTGCATTTTCATTTAAATCAGACACTGTGTTTTCATTGCTCACCATCTTCATTAGTAGCATTTTGAAGTTACGAACTGTAGCCAACCCTACCACACCTAAATCCCCCATGCTTCATTTCTTTCCTGGTCCCTTTTCTGACTCTGAACTGTAAATCAGCTTTTAAAATATGTACACTGTATGCTTCACAGATGTATCTTAATCAAGCTTGTATTCAGCATTATTTGTTCTGCATGTGTTTCCCCTCGTTCCAGTTGTTTTGGAAAATCAAAATCCTTTCAGTAATAAGAGTTTGTTTTCAGGTATAGTGCTGCCATCTTCTGTGTGCTTTTGGTAAATTGATATTAGTACTTTGGAAGTGTTGTGTTCTGCCCACCCAACTGTCCCCTTCCCCTGTCCCTAACCCCCTTCCCCCACTGTACTCCCACCCTTTCACCCCTGTAAAAATTGGCCTGTGTTTTTGTGGAACAAGATTTCTGTATAGAAATAGAAGCTCCACCCTACTATGCCAGCAAACATGTTATTAAGTTCATGTGGTGACTGGTCTCTTGCATTGTAAAGTAGAAGAGGACTATAAATCAAACATGAGAATATCTTGGTTGGAACAAAAAGCTGATTCTCCCAACTAGACAGACTGATTGAAATCCAAGCTTGTAGAGGTTTGCTTCCTTCAGAAATCCAGCCTTGCCTCAGGTTCATGGTCATGTTGTTCACAGCTCTGTGGACCTCTGGTTCATGGTCATGTTGTTCAATGACCTCTGGTTCATGGTCATGTTGTTCACACAGCCCTGATGTGGCCCTTTGCGGTCGGCTGGGCTATAAGCAACATTATCTTATCTTATGTTGTTCACAGCCCTGTGGACCTCTGGTTCATGGTCATGCTGTTCTATGGACCTCTGGTTCATTGTCCTGTTGTTCACAGCTCTGTGGACTTCAGGTTCATGGTCATGTTATGTGGACTTCAGGTTCATGATCATGTTCACAGCTCTATGGACTTCAGGTTCATGGTCATGTTGTTCACAGCTCTGTGGAGTTCAGGTTCATGATCATGTTCACAGCTCTGTGGACCTCAGGTTCATGGTCATGTTCACAGCTCTGTGGAGTTCAGGTTCATGGTCATGTTCACAGCTCTGTGGACCTCAGGTTCATGGTCATGTTCACAACTCTGTGGAGTTCAGGTTCATGATCATGTTCACAGCTCTGTGGACCTCAGGTTCATGGTCATGTTCACAGCTCTGTGGACCTCAGGTTCATGGTCATGTTCACAGCTCTGTGGACTTCAGGTTCATGGTCATGTTCACAGCTCTGTGGACCTCAGGTTCATGGTCATGTTCACAGCTCTGTGGACCTCAGGTACATGGTCATGTTCACAGCTCTATGGAGTTCAGGTTCATGGTCATGTTCACAACGCTGTGGACCTCAGGTTCATGGTCATGTTGTTCACAGCTCTGTGGACCTCAGGTTCATGGTCCTGTTGTTCACAGCTCTGTGGAGTTCAGGTTCATGGTCATGTTCACAGCTCTGTGGACCTCAGGTTCATGGTCATGTTGTTCACAACTCTGTGGAGTTCAGGTTCATGGTCATGTTCACAACTCTGTGGACGTCAGGTTCATGGTCATGTTGTTCACAGCTCTGTGGAGTTCAGGTTCATGGTCATGTTCACAGCTCTGTGGAGTTCAGGTTCACGGTCATGTTCACAGCTCTGTGGACCTCAGGTTCATGGTCATGTTCACAGCTCTGTGGACCTCAGGTTCATGATCATGTTCACAGCTCTGTGGACCTCAGGTTCATGATCATGTTCACAGCTCTGTGGACCTCAGGTTCATGGTCATGTTCACAGCTCTGTGGACCTCAGGTTCATGGTCATGTTCACAGCTCTGTGGAGTTCAGGTTCATGGTCATGTTCACAACTCTGTAGACCTCAGGTTCATGGTCATGTTGTTCACAGCTCTGTGGACCTCAGGTTCATGGTCCTGTTGTTCACAGCTCTGTGGAGTTCAGGTTCATGGTCATGTTCACAGCTCTGTGGACCTCAGGTTCATGGTCATGTTCACAGCTCTGTGGACCTCAGGTTCATGGTCATGTTGTTCACAGCTCTGTGGAGTTCAGGTTCATGGTCATGTTCACAGCTCTGTGGACGTCAGGTTCATGGTCATGTTGTTCACAGCTCTGTGGAATTCAGGTTCATGGTCATGTTCACAGCTCTGTGGAATTCAGGTTCATGGTCATGTTCACAGCTCTGTGGACCTCAGGTTCATGATCATGTTCACAGCTCTGTGGACCTCAGGTTCATGGTCATGTTCACAGCTCTGTGGACCTCATGTTCATGGTCATATTCACAGCTCTGTGGACCTCAGGTTCATGGTCATGTTCACAGCTCTGTGGACTTCAGGTTCATGGTCATGTTCACAGCTCTGTGGAGTTCAGGTTCATGGTCATGTTCACAGCTCTGTGGAGTTCAGGTTCATGGTCATGTTCACACCTCTGTGGACTTCAGGTTCATGGTCATGTTGTTCACAGCTCTGTGGACTTCAGGTTCATGGTCATGTTCACAGCTCTGTGGAGTTCAGGTTCATGGTCATGATCACAGCTCTGTGGAGTTCAGGTTCACAGTCATGTTCACAGCTCTGTGGACCTCAGGTTCATGGTCATGTTTACAGCTCTGTGGACCTCAGGTTCATGGTCATGTTGTTCACAGCTCTGTGGAGTTCAGGTTCATGGTCATGTTGTTCACAGCTCTGTGGACTTCAGGTTCATGGTCATGTTGTTCACAGCTCTGTGGAGTTCAGGTTCATGGTCATGTTCACAGCTCTGTGGAGTTCAGGTTCATGGTCATGTTGTTCACAGCTCTGTGGAGTTCAGGTTCATGGTCATGTTGTTCACAGCTCTGTGGACTTCAGGTTCATGGTCATGTTGTTCACAGCTCTGTGGAGTTCAGGTTCATGGTCATGTTCACAGCTCTGTGGAGTTCAGGTTCATGGTCATGTTCACAGCTCTGTGGACCTCAGGTTCATGGTCATGTTCACAGCTCTGTGGAGTTCAGGTTCATGGTCATGTTCACAGCTCTGTGGACCTCCGGTTCATGGTCATGTTGTTCATAGCTCTGTGGACCTCGGGTTCATGGTCATGTTGTTCACAACTCTGTGGACCTCAGGGCCTCTCCAAGGGCTGGACACATGTCTACAGAAAACTGCTCACAGTAACACTCAGGACTTAAGAGGGCCCCAGGTGAGAGTAAGCCACATATCCAACATCCAGTAATTATCTCACGATAATCCAAAGGGGCACAAATCCTGATGTAAACTTGTCAGAGATCACTGAGGCAGTTAATGCCAAACACAGGGGACAGGAAGATTTGATGCAAAGGATTTGGAAAAAAAAAAAGTGTTGGTGACAGAACTCATGGATTATATGTCCCAGATTTTCCAGAATAGAATTTTTTTTTCCTGAATGAGGTTTGTACGTGGCATTGCCTCAGATGGAACTTCCATTGGAACGTATTTGTCTTGTGCACATGTGTGGCAAGAAATCTTTATGCACATCTGTGTAGCATGATTGAAGATGGTGTTTCCTTCTGGATGCACCTGGTGCCTGGTGTTCCTATTTCTTTGACTGGTGTTTAGCTATTGTCAATTTGTGTTCATTTGAAAGAATTGTGCATGTGGCTTGATTCCTGTGTTAAGAGCAGGGGTAGTGCGCGGTTTGGGGAATAAATGTTGTGTGTCCAAGGTTGGGTGCCTTTACTCTCACAGCAACATGCAGACATGACAGCAAGCAGAAAGAAACCTGCTGTCTGCTATAAAGTCTGTAGCTGGCTGCTCCTCTCTCTTGTCAGATCTCAGCCATGCCTCTCCCTTCATCCATGTTATTTATTTTTAGACAAGAGTAGATCAGCATCCAAAGATTAAAGAAAGAAAAACAATGTGTCCACATCACTGCATTGACGCTGCAGCCATCAAAATACCGCAGTATTTCCAACCACTTAGCTGCAGCCGTCAAAATACTGTAGCTGCAGCCATCAAAATACTGCAGTATTTCCAACCACTTAGCTGCAGCCATCAAAATACTGTAGCTGCAGCCATTAAAATACTGCAGTATTTCCAACCACTTAGCTGCAGCCATCAAATTACCGCAGTATTTCCAACTACTCAGCTGCAGTCATCAAAATACAGCAGTATTTTCAACCACTTAGCTACGGAAGCTTCAGCTGCCTGTGGGGATCAGATCCTGTCCCGAAGAAAGGCAACTGTCCTGATCAGTGGGTCAGAAATGCAAGACCAGTTCCCCTCAACTGTTGTGAAAAGATGTTCAAGGTTATTACAGTTTTTAGAACAATTCAAGATGGCACATTTTGTACCATGTTAAGTGCCTGTATTATTCTGTGAAAGTGTGTGTGTGTGTGTGTGTATGTGCACGCGCACAAATGAACATGGGTGCGCATGCACTTTAGTACAACATTCCAGCAGGCAGGTGTGTGTGCACTAAACATTCCAGGCAGTAGCTGAGCATGTTGATATGGATCCTGTGAATTCAAGCATGTTGACAAAAATCCTTTGAGTTCAAGCATGTTGACAAGGATCCTGTGAGTTAAGCATGGTGACATGGATCCTGTGAGTTCAAGTATGTAGACATGGATCCTGTGAGTTCAAGCATGTAGACATGAATCCTGTGAGTTCAAGCATGTTGACATGGAGGGGGGGGTTCCCCGCTGCCCTGGCAAAATTGATGTAGATTGATGATAGCCGCCTGGTATTTCTTACAAAGCCACAAAAATTGTCAATTATTGTTATCGTGTGCCATCGTGTACCGGTGGAAATGGAGGACACGTATAAACAACGTATGCATCCTATGTGAGAAACTGGAGGAATAAATGAGATAAATGAAAATGAGTGACTGATATTTGAATGGTACGGGAAACGACTGAATGAGCGCCAGTAGGTTGCTCTTTGGCCGGCTCTACCTGGGTAGGCAGCCCGTTGAATAAGTGAGGTAGTGTGTTTATTGTAAAGCGCTTAGAGCTTGGTTTGTGACTGAGGATAGGCGCTATATAAATACCCTATATAATAATAATAATAATAATGGATCCCATGAGATCAAGCATGTTGACATGAATCTTGTGAGTTCAAGCATGTTGACATGGATCCTGTGAGTTCAAGCATGTTGACATGGATCCTGTGAGGTTGAGAATGTTGACATAGATCCTGTAAGTTGGAACATGTTGACTTGGATCCTGTGAACTGGAGAATATTGACATGGATCCTGCTAGTTGGAGCATATTTACCTGGATCCTGTGAATTGGAGCAAGTTGACAGGGGTCCTGTGAATTGGAGTAAAGTGGTATGGATCTTGTGAGTTGAACCATATTGACATAGGTTTTGTGAATTGGAGCATGTTAACATGGATTCTTTCATAGGTCTTGTGAATTGGAGCATGTTAACATGGATTCTTTCATAGGTCTTGTGAATTGGAGTTTGGTAACATGGATTCTTTCATAGGTCTTGTGAATTGGAGTTTGGTAACATGGATTCTTTCATAGGTCTTGTGAATTTGAGCGTATTAACATGGATTCTTTCATAGGTCTTGTGAATTGGAGCGTGTTAACATGGATTCTTTGAATTGGAGCATGTTTATGGATCCTGTGAATTGGGGCATGTTTAAGGACCCTGTGTATTGGGGTATGTTTATGGATCCAGTGAAATGGGGCATGTTTATGGACTCTGAATTCGGGCATGTTAATGGACCCTGTGAATTGGGATATGTTAATGGATCCTGTGATTTGGAGCATGCTGGCATGAATCCTGTGAATTGGGCCATGTTGACGTGAATCCTGTGAATTGGAGCACATCAATGTGAATCCTGTGAACTGGAGCATATTGACCTGGATTCTTTGACTTTGAGCATGTTGACATGGACACTGTCAGTTGGATCACGTTGATATGGTTCCTGGAAGGTGGTACAAGTTAATATGGATCTTGGAAGGTGGAACATATTAAAAGGATCCTGGATGTTGGAACATGTATTGCTATGGATCGTGTGAATTGGACATTGTTGGTCTAGATCCTTGAAGGTAGAACAGATTGATAAGGTTCCTGGAGGCTGGAGCATGTTGACATTGATCCTGAGAGGTTGAGGAGCGTAATGATATGGATTCTGGAAGGTGGAGCATACTGATATAGATCCTAGAAGATGGAACATGCTTATATGGATCCTGGAAGGTGGAACATGCTTATACGGATCCTGGAAGGTTGAACATGTTGATATAGATCCTGGAAGGTGGAATGTGTTGATGTAGATCCTGGAAGGTGGAGGAACATGCTGATATGGATCCTGGAAGGTGGAACATGTTGATATGGTTCCTGGAAGGTGGAACATGCTGATACAGATCCTGGAAGTTGTAATGTGTTGATAGGGATTCTGGAAGGTGGAGCACATTAATAAGGATCCTGGAAGCCGGAGCATGGTAACATGGTTCTTAGAAGGTGGAACATGTTGATATAAATCCTCTGAGTAGGAGCACTTGATATGTTTCCTGCAAGTTGGAGCATGCTGACATCATATGTGTTGGAGCATATTGGTGTAGGAGCAAAGATCGCGTGGATTGGGGTATGTCAGACATGGATCCTGTGCAATATTAAGACACAGATCCTGCAAGTTGGATGTTTACATCTGAGATTGCTTCAGAAGTGTATTAAGCCAGCACTATTTCCTCTTGCCTGATGATGTCAAATCAGGTCTGTTATGCCGACATTCTGACATGCAGTACTCCCATGTGACACTAATTACTCTCAGAAATGGTGATCGCCCTATACTTAATTCTTAGAGTTTAAACTTTAGATGTCATGATTGCTTATTCAGGTCAAAGAGAGTATGAACCAGATCATGCAACCACTGCTTTTCCTGGTTGCACCATCGCCATTTTGTAGATGGCATAGCCTCCTGCTCCTCACTGCCTCTGAAAGGTGCAGAAAAAAGGATGAATTGCTCTTCTTACCTGTCACTGGAAGAGGATGCCAGAATAACACATATTACAACAGCTGTGCAATCTGGAAGCACCTGTTGATTGGAAGAAGCTTATGTCATTAGTGTTGGGGCACCTGCAGCTGTCAGTATCATGGTTTCCTATGTCAAATCAGCGTTTCATCTAGCAGAAGCATCTCTGCATATCATGTCTACTGATTCAAAGATGACAGACCACTGCTTCATGTTATACTGTTGTATGTCCAAAGAGGAAGTAGATGCAATATTTCAGGGGAATTGTTTGGGTTTTTTTTCCCTTGAAAATATTGACAGCTTTGAGTTTTAGCATTTCACATGCTCCTGTTCACTTGCTCCACTTCACTTGTGTCTCCATTTCAAAGAGAGGTTCAATGCATTTGTATGATCTAGAGATCTAGATGTTGTGAGGAAGTTAGATTGTGCGTGGCTGTTTAAAACTTGCATTTTTAAAAGATTGTACTTTGCATTCTTGGTACATTTACAGAGGGTTACTTTTTATTTACTGGCTCATGTACTAGTAGAGAAGTATGTTGATGCAAAATTGCTTTATTGGGAAGAAACAAAATGGCAGAAAACTCCTGTGTTATATGCTTGTTTATTTGCTTGGCTTTGAAGGTGTGTATGTGAAGTGCATGGATATACTGTGGCATGTAATATATGCAGTGTCCCCTCCACATGTTAAGAAAATAGTGTTTATACCACCACATGTAATGTATGTACTGGTGTCTCTTTCACCACATGCAATAAATGAAATGGTGCCTTACCATCACTTAGAATGGTTATGTTGGTCTCCCAACCACCACTCGTGATGAATGTAATGGGGTTCCTACCACCGTATGTAATATGTGATGGTTTTACCACACATGTAATGAACACATGCTGTCCCTACAGTTACATGTAACGCGACTTGGTGTCCATGCCGCCACATGTAATAAATGTGAAGGTGTCCTTTGCACCACATGCAATGTATAGGGATCTGTGCCACCATGTGTAAAGAACATTTGGTGTCCGTACCATCACGTATGAATGCAGGGTGTCCTTATCACAACGCGATGGATGAATGGTGTCCGCATCACCACATGTAATGAAGAAATGGTGTCCACATCACCACATATAATGAAGAAATGGTGTCCACATATAATGAAGAAATATCCACATCATCACATGTAATGAAGAAATGGTGTCCACATCACCACATATAATGAAGAAATGTCCACATCACCACATGTAATGAAGAAATAGTGTCCACATCACCACATGTAATGAAGAAATGGTGTCCACATCGCCACATGTAATGAAGAAACGGTATCCACATCACATGTAATGAAGAAATGGTGTCCACATCAGCACATATAATGAAGAAATGGTGTCCACATCACCACATGTAATGAAGAAATGGTGTCCACATCACCACATGTAATGAAGAAATGGTGTCCACATCACCACATGTAATGAAGAAATGGTGTATGCATCAGCACATACAATGAACTGATGAAGAAATGGTGTCCCTATGACCATCACATGTAAGTGGTGTCCCTACCACTACATATAATAAATACATGGTGTCCCTACCACTAGATGTAATAAACACATAGATTGTTTCCATACCACTACATGTAATAAATAATGGTGTCCCTATCACCATAAAGTGATGAATATATTGTGTCCCTACCACCACATGTAATAAATACATGGGGTCCCAAGCACCATATGTAATGAATGTATGGTGTCCCTACCACTACATGTAATTAATACATGGTGTCCCTACCACTACATGTAATTAATACATGGTGTCCCTACCACTACATGTAATTAATACATGGTGTCCCTACCACTACATGTAATAAATAAATTGTGTCCCTACCACCACATGTAATGAATACATGGTGTCCCTACCACTACATGTAATTAATACATGGTGTCCCTACCACTACATGTAATTAATACATGGTGTCCCTACCACTACATGTAATAAATAAATTGTGTCCCTACCACCACATGTAATGAATACATGGTGTTCCTACCACTAGCATCCGTCAGGGGCGTCTACTATCACCAACAATTTTCCTGATGGTCGTTGACTGGATAATGCGGCAGTCTACAGATGGCAAGAGGACAGGAATCCAGTGGACTTTCACCAAGCAACTGGAAGACCTGGACTTCGCCGACGACATCAGCCTTCTGTCCCATAAACAGCAAGATGCACAAGAGAAGCTGTGCCGGGTAGCAGAAGAAGCAGGAAAGACAGGCCTCCAAATCAACACAAAGAAAACAGAAGCCATGAGAGTCAACAACCAGCAACGAGACCCACTACAACCACAACAGGAAGACATCGTTGAAGTTGACAAGTTTGTCTACCTCGGCAGTGTGGTCAGCAAAGATGGAGGTACAGATGAGGATATCGAGAGCCGCATCAATAAAGCCAGGCACACCTTTACTACACCACGGCCTATCTGGAATTCCTCTGCCCTCTCACTCCACAAGAAGATCAGAATCTTCAACTCAAATGTGAAATCTGTCCTTCTGTATGGTTCTGAAACGTGGTGAACAACAAAGACAAACTCCCACACACTCCAAACATTTATCAACAGATGTCTGCGAAACATTGTGAACATCAGATGGCCAGATGTCATTGCCAACACAGAACTGTGGAATAAGACCAAGCAAGTTCCAATAGAATTACAAATCAGAAAACGGAAGTGGGGATGGATTGGCCACACCCTCAGTCTCCATCCAACATCACAAGACAAGCCATTGAATGGAACCTTCAGGGCAAAAGAAAAGTGGGAAGACCAAGACAGACATGGCGAAGGACTACCGACGTGGAAGTGAAGGCCGCTGGAATGACATGGGCCGAGCTGAAGATCTCCCAAAACCGTGTCCGCTGGAAGAGTGTGGTTGTGGCCCTATGTTCCACAGGGAATTCAGAGGACAAACAACTACAACAACCACATGTATTAATACATGGTGTCCCTACCACCACATATACTAAATACATGGTGTCCCTACCACCACATGTGATAAATATATGGTGTCCTTACCTCCACATGTACAGCCCTAATGTGGCCCTTTGCGGTCGGCTGGGCTATAAGCAACATTATCTTATCTCCTACCTCCACATGTAATAAATGCATGGTGCCCCTACCACCACATGTGATAAATACATGGTGTCCTTGCCACCACATGTAATAAATGCATGGTGTCCCTACCACCACATGTAATAAATACATGGTGTCCCTACCACCACATGTAATAAATACATGGTGTCCCTACCACCACATGTAGTAAATACATGGTGTCCCTACCACCACATGTGATAAATGCATGGTGTCCCTACCACCACATGTAATAAATACATGGTGTCCCTACCACCACATGTGATAAATGCATGGTGTCCCTACCACCACATGTAATAAATACATGGTGTCCCTATCACCACATGTAATAAATGCATGATGTCCATACCACCACATGTAATAAATACATGGTGTCCTTATCTCCACATGTAATAAATGCATGGTGTCCCTACCACCACATGTAATAAATACATGGTGTCCCTCCAACCACCTGTGATAAATACATGGTGTACCTACCACCACATGTGATAAATACATGGTGTCCCTCCAACCAGTAGGTGTGCCTGTGTCTGTGTGAGTGCTGGTGTGTGTGTGTGTGTGTGTGTGTGGAGGGGGGGGGGGGGTGCATACAGCAATATTTCTACATGTTTCTTCTTTTTAAATTAGTTGTGTTTAGAGCTATATGGCCCACAGTGTGTGTGTGTGTGTGTGTGTGTGTGTGTGTGTGTGTGTGTGTGCGTGCATTAATAGTTATGGCTCAATATTTTGTACATGATTTTCCTTTGTTTAGAGCCATAACACATGTGTGTGTGTGTTTGTGTGTGTGTGCAGATTTTTTTTTCATGCGCTTAGAGTTGATTTCATCAAGATTTTGTGCATTTTAAATACCATAATTATTATTATTATTAACTACATGTGATAAATACATGGTGTACCTACCATCACATGTGATGAATACATGGTGTCCTTACCTCCACATATGATAAATACATGGTGTACCTACCACCACATGTGATAAATACATGGTGTACCTACCACCACATGTGATAAATACATGGTGTACCTACCACCACATAATAAATACATGGTGTACCTACCACCACATAATAAATACATGGTGGTCCCTACCACTACATGTGATACATACATGGTGTACCTACAACCACATGTAATAAATACATAGTGTCCCTACCACCACAGGCAAAAAACTATATGGTGTCTTATCTCCGCATGTAATAAATACATGGTGTACCTACAGCCACATGTAATAAAGACTTGGTTTCCCTACCACAAGTAATAAATACATGGTCTCTTACCACCACTTGTAATGAATATATGGTGTCCTGAGGAGCTGTACAAGTAGCAAGTTCAGAGTCCATAGATGATGTGTGTGTGTGTGTGTGTGTGTGTGTGTGTGGGCGCGCATGTGTGTGTGCGATGTGTGTGTGTGTGTGTGTGTGTGTGTGTGTAAAATGTGAATTTACACGCCGGCGTGTACCATCTGATATCACATGCAGAAACATTTTGGGTTTGATTGACACCTGTGTATGTGGCGTGAATATTACAGTGTGTGTGTATGTGTCTTCGTGCATTTGTGTGTGCATGCATGCATATGTGTGTGTGTGTGTGTGTGTGTGTGTGCGTGTGTGTGCATGTGCACGCCCATACATGCATGTATTTGTATGGGTTAAAAGAGCTGGAGATTTATGGGTCTCCATGTCTTATGACAAGTGCATATACATGAATGCGGCCATGCTTGCGCCTGGTGTTGCAGAGAATCCATCGAAATAGTCCTGCTGGGGAAAACATATCAGGGGAAGATAACGCCCACCTTCCCATTGCAAACGGAGTTTCCTTTTGTCAGTTTAGGAAGATCACAATGCATTCTGCGCAGCTGCCATTTGGCAAACAAACGTCATGTCAAATTTAAATTAAGACATGTGGGCCTGTATTGATTCTTCTTCTTCTTCTTCCTTGTCAGCGACCACAATCAACTTGATGATTATTCTGTCACTTATTCAAGGGGGTCCGAACAGAAGAGAAAAAAAAAAAAAAAAAAAACTTGGTGTGGCTTTTACTGGAAACGGGAGGCCCTTGACACAAAGGTGTCGATGGACTTGGCCTCTACAACGTCCTTGGGCAGTTAGTTCCATTCTTTAATGGTACGAGGAAGGAACGCCTGCTGTCTATACAGTGTTCTGCACCGCGGAACGGTGAACTGCCGATCGTGACTGCGGCGTCGGCGCGGAGGTGCGGGGCGCAGGCTGGCTTTGATGCCTTCTGAGCTGACCAGATCATTACGGATCTTGTACAGCATTGATAGGCGTGCTGTACGTCGTCTGTCCTGGAGGCTGGGCCACTTCAGTTCTTCAAGCATGGCTGTGGGGCTGGAGGTGTTGTGGTAGCGCCTCATCACGAAACGGGCTGCCCTGCGCTGCACTGCCTCAAGCTTGCTGATGTTCTGCTCTGTGTGTGGATCCCAGATGCTGCTGGCGTACTCCAGGATGGGTCGCACAAAGGACATGTAGGCCATTTCCTTGATCTTCCTGGAGCTAACTTTAATACTACAACGCGGGAAGCCTAGGGTCTTGTTGGCTTTGTTGCACAGGTGGTTGATGTGCGTGTCCCAGCTGAGATCGCTGCAGATGGTGATGCCTAGATACTTGGCGCTGGTGACGGTCTCCAGGATATGGCCGTGCAGACAGTAGTCAAAGTGGAGGGGGTTCCTGCTGCGGGTCACAGGCAGAGTGGTGCACTTTCCAGGATGAAAGGCCATGTCCCATCTCTTCTCCCACGCAGCAAGCTGGTCGAGGTCTTGTTGTAGATGGGCCTGGTCTGTCGGAGAAGTGACCATGTTGTAGACTGCTGTGTCATCCGCAAACAGGCGTGACTTCGTAGTCAGGGTATCGGCAGATCATTTATGAAGATCAAGAACAGACAGGGCCCCAAAACGGAGCCCTGTGGGACTCCGGACCTGACTGGGACGAATCCAGAACACTCTCCGCTGATGACCACCGCCTGCTTTCTGTCTCTCAGGAAGTCGGCTACCCAGGTGTTGATCACTCCTCGGACACCGTAGTAGTTGAGCTTGTGAGACAGGAGGCTATGGTTGACCTTATCAAAGGCCTTGGCGAAGCCCAACACCAAGATGTCGGTCTGCTTCCCACTCTCCATGTTCTCAAACAGCTCGTTGGTGAAGTCAAGGAGTTGGGTCTCGCAAGATCTTCTCATGCGGAAGCCGTGCTGTTGGTTACAGAGGATGCCGTGATGTTCAAGATGGTTCATGATGGTGCTGGTCAGGATGTGCTCCAGCACTTTACAGCATGCACTCGTCAGAGAGACTGGTCTGTAGTTTGCCGGGTTATACTGCTCTCCTTTCTTGAACACCAGCGTAACATGGGCAATTTTCCAATCGGCTAGAGAATGTAAATATCTATGTTCAAGCTCACCCATCTTATTTTGCACGAAAACCCCCCTTTTCACATACAAATCACGTCCTTCTCATGTTGATTTTTGCCAAAATTAACACCTGTTTTACAACCAAACTTAACACGCAAAACCTCCAAAAATCGACGTAATCGTTAATTTAAAATGGGGGCTTATGTGTAAGATAAGATTTGGTGATCGTGAACAAAGATATTTACATTCTCTCCAGGGACATAAAAATTAAGGTTTACAGTACGCTCTTCTACTTCCAGCACCATTAATAAATCAGAACGCGCATATTTACATTCTCTTAAGTTAAGAACTTGGGGTGATTTTGAGGTGATTTGGGGTGATTTTGGGTGACTTGGGGCGACTTGGGGCGAAAGGTGTCAAGCGTGCTAAAGTGGGTGGAGGTGTCAGGGAATGTTAAGTGGAACTGGTAGGACCACTCTTGACATCTGCAATGCGCCCTGCCAACCAATCAATACTCTACTACAACTGCTGCCAGAGGGAGAGAGCGGAAAAACCTGGACTCAAAATAGACCTCAGCAGCCCTTATTGATCGTTTGGCGGAGCGCATTGCAGGGTGTGTTACAGGCCCATGCCGCGGCTTACTTATTTTTTAATTGTCGTTTTTATTTGAGTTTAAAAATGAAGCCCGAAGTAGCTACAGAGCTTATCAATATACTTTACGAGTTGGATTGGGAGAGGGAGGCTGATAGAGAAGAGTTAAAGAGCAGGTTTGAAGAATTAATTACTGATCTTTTTGATCGCATAAATATGCGAGAAAGCGTGAAGCAGGCTATTAGTAAAATACCAGATTCTTGGCCCCAACCAGTTATAAAGTTGTTTGCCATTTTAGTTGATAATATGGCTCCTGAAGATGTTAATCTGACTGTTTCTACCACCCCTGAAGGAGTAGCTATTCGCTTTAATGAAGATCAGGTTTTACGATTAGAAAGACTATGAATAACAGCTGAATTTACAATTATTTTTTTAATTTATTTTAGATTTAAAAATGGCTGTCGAACTAAGTGAATCTGATTTAAAGAATTGTAATGAACTATTTGACGAAACAATGAAAGTATTAAACATTGATTTTAGTGAATTTGGGTTTGAGAATGATGTAAACAATATAATAAAAGATCATAGTGAACTATTTGACAAAGCAATCAAAGTGATGAACATTGATTGTAGCGATTCAGAAAAAGCTAAAATATTAGCAGGTGTTATTGTAAGGTTAACGTGTCTTGAAGTGTTGCAACGCTTGGGCGAAGAATAAAAGCGCGTTTTACTTACTTTTATTTACATTTATTTTTTTTAATTTACCTAAATATTTGAGTTAAAAAATGAACCTCACAAGCGTGTCTGAGTTTGAAAAAACTGCCAGCCAGCGCACTGGTGAAAGGTAGTGACAAACAATTAAGCAAAATGTTTAGTGAAGTAGACATGGACATCATTAGCCCCTCGAACGTTCAGGAAAGCGTAGCACATGCTATCTCAAAAATCCCAGAGTATCTTCAACGCGAGCCGCCAGTAAAAGTGTTGTTGGCCGTTCTGATTGATTATATAACGCCTGATGATAGTAACATGCAAGTTTGGATTTCAACTAAACAGAAAGAAGTTATTAGCTATCGCGACTTTAATTCTGAATGGGCTGATTACATGCTTACCCAGTTTAACCATGCAAGTGAAGAAGCAAAATTGCGCGGTTCTGGCTGGTCTGAAGGAACAGTCCTTCAAATTATATTGAGACAAACAAAGTTCTATCCTATAGTTGGCAATTCTTACCTTCCTCTTCCAAGAGAGTTAGTTTTAAAACGAGCAGTCTTAAACATACAAAATCCTGACAGCATGTGTTTTATGTGGTGCATTTTAGCACATTTACACCCTGTTAAAAAGAACGCAGAAAGAGTCTCTAATTATGAACAATATAAACAAGAGCTGAACTTTAATAACATAACCTTCCCAGTAAGTATAGAAAGTATATCTCAGTTTGAAGAGCAAAACAAACCAATCACTGTAAACGTATACACATGGTCTGCAGTAGACAATCTAGTGCCTCTAAGGATTTCTCCAAACGCTCCTACTTTTGGCGAACCGCTAAACAAACAGTAGACTTGATACTTTTGCAGATAGTACAAGGTCATTATGTATAACAGACAATAGCAACTTATGCTTATACAAAAAACAATAAA
>CM031612.1:87158638-87246138 GCA_018398815.1 Conus ventricosus
ATATATCAAGATATCTATCTACTCTACTGCCATCAGGCCTGATTCATTTGTCTTCACTTTTTTTTTCCATGCCCTGATGTTTATTTTATATCTATGCATACAGTCTTGATTTCTTATTTTATTTCTTGTGTCAAGGCCGAAAATATCCTGTCAACGTGTGAGAGAATTTCAGCCCCTTATTCCATTCATCATTCACACACAAAAAAGAGAAAACACTGATTGCAGTCACTTTTTCTTAAACATGTCAGTGACATAGCATTTCTTTTGAACGGAATTTGAAATTTACTCCCCATAAGCAGATGTTCATTTTATAAACACCCGTGATGACATGAATTGTAAACAGATAAAGTGAAGTCCGATTTCCCTAAATGTCACTTGTAATCTTATAAACTTGTTTCCATGCTCCAACGTCAGTTAACCTGGTATATATAGTTTTATGACAAACAGACAAAACAGAAACCCGCATATAAATGAATGTTCAGAAATACATGCTAGGCCATTATAAGCACTAAAAACATTACCCACTGTTTTTTCGCATTCTTCTTCTTTCCTAAAATACTGGTTCACTCAAAAACCCCGAAGTAAGTCACCAGCGCCATATAAAATATAAAATAAAAATAACATAAAAACAGGCGACTAACTGTGCGACTCTGACTGTTGGCCCTGAGCATATTGGCAACAAGGGGTCGCACTCTATTTAAAACATTGGCCAAATTCAGATTCAGCCCAGTGATAATAACATATCTGGGGAAATAAAAAAAATAGAAAATCTTCTATATGCAGATCTCAAAACATGTCACTCAATTGTCCCTTGAATGAGATTGCACTTGTGCGATCTTGAAGCACCGGGCAGTGAGTTCCACGCCGGAACAGAACTGGGATAAAGAAGAATGTAATGTTGTCAAATTTGATCCGGTAGGTATAAACATTGCCGCCACTCCTGTTGGCTAACTTTATTCAATACTATTTTCCATGTAATATTCAAATGACCTTAGCTCTGCCTTGAAAAAGGTGTTAAGTTTAATAAAATTCTTCTCTCTTCTAAGGTTTCCATTCTTATTTCCTCATATCTTCCCTAGTATTCCCCTTTCTCTATTGTTCACTGTTACGAACCGTTCTGCTCTCTTCTATCTTTCGAGGTTCAATGGCGCCCAACCCCCCTTTAGATGGTAAAGGATCCCAAACTGAGTCTAACCATATTCCAGTACTGGTCTAACCATGTTGTTTGTAGCATCGTCTTTTACCCTTTTGGGGCAGTCATTGATGTTCCTGTATAAGAACGCCTAAAGAGTTATTTGCTTTCGTACATACAAAAATTGTAATGTTTCTTTCATGTGAGACGACTAGCTATAAACAACGCCTAAATATTTTGCAGCATTAGTTTCTTAAAATAGTATTATGGATAGAATTATCGGATCTAATTGTGACGTTTTGGTTACAATATACGCAACACTTTGGCACTTTTGGGATGAATTCCGTCCATTTTTTCCAAGTTCTTTTCCACACTTGACAAAGCGTTTAGATCTTCTTGTAGAATCGAGTATCCATTCTGCTTCTGATTGTTCTATTATACAAAAAACCGTCATCTGCAAAAAGCCATATAGTAGTTCCAGGAGAGAGATTTTTACTTATGACAGATTATTATAAATTAAAAAAACAAGCCCCAGAACAGTTCCCTGTGGTCCCCTGAAAAACAGGTTTTACCAATGGAATAGACACTACCACAACAACTTTCTGCGTTCTCCCAACGAGGAAATGAGCTAGCCCATTTAGCAAAGAACCGTCAATAGCCCAATGTGTTCTAATTTAAGCACCGCCCTCATGTCAACCTTAAAAAGCTTTAGAAAATCCCTAATAAAATTGCACTATTTGCTGTCAGTTATTTAAACATTTACTAAAATCATTGAGAGTGTTAGAAAGTTGTGTCTCACAACTCCTTCGCTGTCTAAAACCATGCTGGGAATTATTTAGAAGTCATATATGTCAAGATGGTCCATCTCTACATATATTATGTGTTCAAGTTGTTGTACTGATAAGATGGAAGAGATACAGGTCTATATTCTCTGCCTTTTGTTTTGTCACCCTTTTTGAATAAGGGAACAATTGCTCGCATCTCGCCACTCATCAGGTATGACTCCCTGTCCAGTGAAGCTTGGTAAAGTAAGTGTATACCACACTCAAATCATTGGCACATGAAATTTAAGAGCTGCCAGATATGCCATCGGGCCCAGTAGCTTTGTTTCATTGATAGGGTCAGTAACTTAAATACTCCTTGCTTTGGTTTACTTTCGATGTTTTCATTTCAGGGAGTTTAATCATCAACCATTAGTCTAACTTTAATTAAGGTTGGGAATTGAGAAAACTGAAACAAAACGGCTTGTTTTAGTATTTGCTTTCCCTTCAGGGTCCTGTTTAGGTTATTCGGTTGTTTCTCAGGTCTGGAATCCAATTTGTCCGGTACTCTTACTCCCTTATTAAACCATAAGTCTTGTTTTGATGATCACCTTCCCGAAATCATCGAATTAACATAATTGAGTGAGCATGTTCTACAATCTCTCTGAACACCGTCTCTTAATATGTATTTTATACCCTAACCATAATTTTTCTGAATTAGGATGTCGTTTCAATTTCTTAAAGACGATTTTCCGTCTCAACAACTCTTTAGTTTTTGTAGTAATCCATGCTGTTTCTGCTTGAATATGTTAGTAGGTATGTTGTCATCCATAATAATTCCAAGTTAGATTTTATACACTTCCAAAGGTCACTGACATTAACTTTAACACTAGGGACCTCAAAAAAAAAAGACGCTGAAATCACGAGATCCCTGCGCAATTGGGGGTAAATCTGCTTGTTCCAGAGTCTGATGGTACGTTTAGGGGGTCTTCTTCGAAAGGGTTAAATTGCTCTCTAAGAGAACTAAGCATGACACCCAGGCCTGCAATTAATTCCTTGATTGCCTAAGGCGCCTGACAATTTGTAAAAAATAAATCCAGGAATGCTACCAGTTTGGTGAGTCAACCTGACAGTACTAATCCAATTCTTGGTGGCATCAAAAATCTAGTATTATATTTTTACTGTATTGATTACCAATAATGCATTCTTCCTCCAATCAATATCTGTAAGTTAACGTCTCACCAATCATAATAATTGCCCTTCCTATTGCCAAAACAATATTAGAAATGTCTCCTGCAGATAGACGAACATACATATTCATCTGAGTCGAGTCTGTATACTGATCCAACAATGACGGTCTCTTATTCTTTAAAATAACCTACAAAATAAACTTTCACTATTTTTGCCTGATATAAAAAACTCACGGGCTAAGTTCTTCCTAATGGCAAACAAGCTCCCATCCCCCACCTCTTTTTTCCAAGTCTGTCCCCTTTTCTATAAATAACAAAGTCCACCAATAGAAGTTCGCTGCTGGATGTTCCCAGGTTCCTAGCCCAAGTTTCAGTTCCAATTACAACATCACATGTGTATTAATAACAAACCATATCCCATGATATCAAACACACCTGCATGGCAATAAATACACAAAAAAACACACAAACATACATACAGACAGAAAACAGTTTGGTTACAATTTATGAAACAGGCGAACAGCACATTGCAGAATGCTGTACTACAAAAAAATATGTAGTCCATACCCTGATCCACACACAAGGATCCCACAGAAACCGTTGTAAGCCGACCCCTCACTGGTCCACCTGCTTGTGTAATCCAAACCACAGCAGCTTTTCGCATACAAGCAGTCTCGCCTTCTGAAACAAAAGCAGAGAAAAATAACCCTCAGTCCCCACCATCAAACAAGGCAAAACTGTAGGATTGCAGAAAGTCGTTCAGTGGTACGACTTATTTATGAAGACAGCTGAAATCTGGGGTCGTGCTTTGAGTCTCATACAGTGGTTTCCCCCCCCCCCACCCCCCCCCACCTTTTCATCAAATCTCAAAGCTTCTGAAATGCTAATCTTAGATTAAACATAAGTAGAAGTCCTGCAACAGGGCTTAGTCTAGGGTAATACAAACAACCCACAGTAAACAAGAAGATTTGTCCTTGGCAAAAATTCTGTTAGGCAATCTGTATTGATAATGAACATCACAATCACCAGTTATCTGTCCGACTGTGGGAATGCATGTGATCAAACAACCACTTTCTTCATTCTTCTCTGTCTTCCATCCTGTTCAAGGTTCCCGCAGTCTCAACCCTGTCCATTTGGGGACGCTGTCCTCACCTTCTCATTCTCTGTCTGCCTCATCCCTCTCACACTTTGCCTTGAAAAAGAATCTAACAAGCCCTGATGACTGTGGGACAAGTCCATGCCATTCAGTTTTGGCAATCTTTAATTGTGGTCAGATGTCTTCATCTATGTATCATTGGATGCAAACTCTTGGCTTATCTATTCCCAGCTAACATGGTAAAATCAGGACTGGATTCCCTGTCTGTGTGATGATTCAAATATTAAAACTTGAACTTTGGAGTCAGCCAACGCATAGGATTGTTGTTGGTTTGACCTGGTAGGTCCTCCCTCATGGTTTGGGGCCCAAGCCTGAGGGGACAAATATAGTACATCTTGCCATCAAATCATGCAGTCCTAGCCCTTCTCGGTTTAAAAAGCTCATGAACGAGCCACAGCTATGAAACGCAGTTAGCTTCACAGAACATCCCTCTACATAAGCAAGCTAAATTCTGATAATAGTTTTGATTGAATTATGGCAGTTTTCTATGCTTACATTAACAAATAATAGCGAATGCAAATAAACAAATAACGTTTGAATTTTGCCACTAGAATCCTTAGTGTGAAAATTTCCGGAAAATCTGAAATCAGAAAAGAGCATCATATATCGATATAACATAAAATTTTGATATATGAACACAATTGTTCTGCAATAACCAACTGACACTGTCAAGTGTCAGCCTCTTGTAAAAAAGTGTTTAAATGAATAATCTTGTCTGCTTCGTAATCAATCCAAACAGGCCAGGCAGAAGAGCCACCAATTTGTACACTTGAAGGCAGAGAGGTTAACATTTATCCTTGTCTGCAATGGGGCTAGTATGTGGTATCTTGCAAGAAACCACAGAACACCAAACCAACTTAGCGGCAGCACATGGCACCTATGATTGAAGCACTGCGTCAATGGACTTTCTGACATTGAACTACTCCTTGTTGATTCTAAACTCTGGAGGTCTCAATAGAAGAAGAAACAGTATAACGAATAAAAAGAGGTGTTTAAAATTCTAAGTAAAAAATGAAATACAGTCTACAACTTCAAAGTCAAGATATTTTTAATTTTCTTTGCTTATCACAAAATGAATCCCAATCCTCATTATGAAAGTTGTTTTTCCCTCTTCTTTTCTCATAAAGTGGTTTGTTACATACAACACCTTGGGGATAAGATAAGGATAATGTTTGCTTATAGCCCAGCCGACCGCAAAAGGCCACATCAGCTGTCACCCCACGTTAAAACAAACTCACCAGTCCCAAAAAAAAAAAAACCCTTTCACACATCTCTTAAATGACATCGTCCAGAAACGTACCAAAACTTCGTTAAAAAATCTTTCTTTCGGAAAATCTTAAATCAGTTGAAAAATGTTAATCTCTCCTCTCAAAAACCGAGATCAACTCAGAGCGGGTTACATCCCAGAACAGGATCCTTCCATGGACTTTTCCGCTGAAAATGATTTTGTGTCTCAACATCGGCAAGTCCCAACATACTCAAAAAAGAACATGTTTCAATGCGAGTGGCGCATGACATAATGCACCACGAGCTTCCTTCAACCTTTAAAATGAAAGAATGGTAAAATCCGAATGCCGGTTGCAGATCCGCACAGAACCTTTCCCCTTCTTTACGACCTCCCCGCCGGAGATGGAGGAAGTCTTAAGGTTTTGGGACGGAACTGAAAAAGAGTTTGTTTACCGTCTGTGTGTTCCAATCCTCCTGCCAGAGGTCTCTCACATATCTTAATTTGGGGTTCAACGTCTGAGTCAGGGATATAAAGTTGGACAGTTTCTCTCTTGTGGCGTTCTTGCTAAAAGATCAAACATTTCGTTCCCGCCGATGCCAACATGACCAGGAACCCAGAGCAAGAGTAATGTTTTAACCCCGCCTTCAACTTGCTAAAAAGTCGAAGAAATGTAAAAGTTCTGGGATGCGGAAGGTTGGCGGCCAGCTATGGCCTCCAAAGCGACAGCAATCCGACAGAACCAGAAAGTCCCTCTTTGAAGAATGTGAGATTATCTCAAGCCAAAACCAGAGCAGTAAGTTTTCACAGAACCAGACAGAAGCATCTGAATGAATATGTTTCAACATATCTGAGAAGAGCCCCAGGCAGTAGGCTGCACAGGCCACTCCATCTTCTCAGACTGGAACTGACAGAACATCTGAATGAATATGTTCCAAACAGTATCTGAGAAGGAGCCCCAGGGCAGTAGCTGCACAGGCCACTCCATCTTCAGACTTGGAACCGTCAGTGAAAAACTTTTTGACAGGATGGGAATTTGAACAGAGGTCAGCATACAATGCCCATTTTTACGCCAGAGAGGCTGTAGAACTCTTTGCGAAAAGCTGAGCAAGATCAAAACGAAATCTCTGAGTGAAAAATGTCCAACGGAGGTTGATCCGGAAACTTGGAACAATCGGATACTACCTAGGCTAGCCCTGCATTCCGGCAACTGAGGCGTGCATACGAAAGACCAACACGGCGGAATACATTTCGGGTTGTTTTCAAACTTACTTTGGAACGGAGGTCAAAGAACACAGACATAGGCAGATACTAGCGTGTTCTGAGACAGTCTATATAATAAATCAAAGACAGTTTCAGGCCTGCGGTTGACAGTGAAGTTCACCTGTCTCAGCGTACAGGCTGTACACAGGGGTGGTGCGAACGCTCCAAGACAGAGCCGAAGCCCATGCATGGTGGATATAGGGTCCAAGAGTTTTGAGGTAAAACGATCTTGCAGAGCCGTACACTCACAACCGGTATCCAGTTTGAACGGACCAAGGCTCTGTAGCGGTTCCAACACAGTTTCTTATCAGCGCCCATCAGTCGGTGTGGCACTAATACGACCCGCAGAATAGTCAAGCGTTCTGGCAAGAAGTTTTGAGGTTTTGATGTGGCTAGAACGTTTGAGTTTTCTGGTCAAAATAACTCCCAGAATTTGGCCTTCTTTTACAACTGGAATGGTGGACTTGTCCAACGAATTTCAGATCATCAAAGAATCGACGAAAATTGTGGAAATGGAATTGACGATTGGTGGTACGGCAGAAGTAAACTCCATTTCCTCGCCCATTGTGGATTCTTGACCAAAGTTGAGTCGACACTTACACAGGCGTAAGAAGCTCCCAACTGAATACAGCGCAAATCATCAACCGAGAGGACTCGTGCCCAGGCCTTTATACCGAATGGACAAAGTCATTTATTTTAATGCTGAAAAGGGCGGGAGAAAGGATGCACACCCTGAAGAACACCCAACTCCAGCCATTGATTCAGAGAGAGTGGTGCCAACACGCACCTGAACTGTCCGATCGGCTAAAAAGTTCTGAATGAACAGAGGCAGGTGACCCCGAAAACCAAGTCTGTGCAGGACACACTGACCTCCTGTCTTTCCACTTGGAGTCCTTACCCATTTTCGAGGTCTGAAAAGAAGCGACAACGTGCGCTGTTAACAAAGGCATTGCGGATGGTGTTTCCAGACGATTAGATGTCAACCGTCGAGTGGTACTACTTCCGGAAACCGCACTGTTCACAGGCCAAAAGACCAACGGTATCCAAGCTTCCACATCAGACAGGAGTTGAAACCACTTCCATCAGCTTAACAGAGGCATCTGTCAGAGCGATTGGGGCGATAGTTGGAAGGGTTTGGTAAGGGTCGCTTTCCAGGCTTATGAATGGGAATGCTCAGGGCTTTCCCGCCAGGAGGGCGGAAAGGACCCTAGGTCCCAGATATGTTTAACTTTGGAGAAGAGTCTGGAGACAGCTTTCTGGAAAATGTTTCACAACCTGATAATGAATGTATCCAGACTAGGGCAGAATCAGTGCAGTTTGTAAAGCTAATTTGAGTCACACGATGAAAAGGAAGATTATAGTTTTTCAGAGTTGTCCCCAGTCTGATGTGAAATTGTATGAAGATATCTCTCTAATCTCTTTTGTTTCTTAAAAAGACGGCAGATTTATTTGAAGATGAGAGTTCTGTTGGAGATGGAAGGCCAACAGATTGCAACAAGCTTGTTTGCAGTGATCAGAGTATCAGCAAGTTTCAAGTGATGAATGGAGTTGTGTTCTACCTTTGATTTTTCTAATGATGATATCCAAACTTTTTTTCTTGAAGTTTTATATGTCAGCCTGGAGCAGAAAGCTTCTCCAGGACCGACATTTACGGATTTTTATAAGTGCGTCTCGATTTGGCACGAGTTTCTGAGGCTCGAGCGTTGGGAACCCGAATGTCGTTGTACACCTGACGCTGATCCCGTTTTCGAACTTTGGGAAATTTGTTGCAGTCTGAATCGAACCAGGGTGTTTTTTGGCATTTGAAGTTTATCGGAAGTACCTTTAATACAGGCTTTAGCACACTTATCACAGAGTAAGTCAGTGATCTGCTGGGTCCGGACTCTGAAGAAAATCAGTGTCCTGGAATTCTTTAGAAATAGTGGCTGCAAATAGATCCCAGTTTGCTTCTTATATTTAGATGTTGGAGACAGAGACGTGCTTCAGTTATTACGGGTTTGTAGAAGGACAGGAATGGTCACTTCGTGCAATCGTCAATGGACAGACCACTCATAGTACCAGGACCAGCGAGGGGTCACCAAACCGACAAATCTACACACGAAAGTGAACCTGTGGAAGAGTGGAGCTAAGTTGCAGATCCGTTGTTCAGACAACACAAATCCAAATCCGAAAGGACATCCAATTAGCAGACCTCTGGGATGACGTTCGGACACTACCCCAAAGAGGATTGTGACCGTAAAAGTCACCCCAACCACAAAAAAGGTCGAGGAAGTTCTCCTATCAGACTGACAAGCTCCTACGACAACCGGACAGAAGGAGGTAGATAAAGAGAAACAGATTGTGACAGTCTTGTGAAGAGTGACTCTTCGCAGCTACAGCCTGAAGGGGAGGTAGACAGAGAGACCGGACAATACAGCAAAGTTTTTGTGTAGGAGAAGGGCAACACCGACTAACAGTCCCAACGTGATGTTTTTGCCGGTTTTAGAAAGAACATTAAACCAGAAGAGTATAGGTCTTCTGGATTTGAATTTGAGTTTCTGAAGAGCCACGACGGAAGTTTTAGAGATTGACACAGAAGCTGCAGCCCCCTCAAAAGTTGGAATGTAGTCCACTGGAGATTTCAGGGGGGTGGGGCCAATGGAATATTGTACTATCCATGGTGCAGAGGGCGAAAAGGAGAGAGATTATTAGGTCATCTCCTCCTCATCGGCTGTTGCTAAAGGTGTGAATATTAGGTTCGTTTTCACTGGACTGTGTTGTCTACTACCTTCTGGCAGACTTGCCAACAGGTGAAGAAGGTCTGATTTGGGAGACGAGGAGGTTCTTCCTCATTCTCCCACCATCTCCACACTGGGAAGAACACCCTTGCCCGCACGGGCACTTGGACATGGGAGTTCGAGGCGGGAGTGCTGGTTTTTTAATCTTGCCCAGCAGCAGATGTTGTTGAAAACTGCTGGGCAACTGAGGGGTGGCGGATTTTTTGCCTCCACCAGGGGCATTCACTTTGGATCGGTGGTGGTGAACCGCTTCCACCAGAACTTACAATTCTTTCTTGCAGTGTCTTGAAAAGATAAATTTCATCAGTCTGCAGCAGACTGCCCGAGTGGAAACTTTCTTTACGGCCGAAGCATATGAAGATGTGTTGGCGGACTGACTGCCCACAACCTGTTTTCGGGCCTAAAAAAAAGGAGATTTTCTTTTCAGTTTTTATTCGTTGTATAGTGGATTCCTGAATCAAAAGAGGGCAGTTTCTTGAAGAGGAGGGATGGTCACCACACAGTTAGCACAATGTGCCGATCTTGACACGGCCCATCAGGGGTTCCCTTCCCAGCAAACACCGCACACCTCCTGCCCAGAACAGCTGTCTCTGACATGGCCAAACCTCTGACATCTGAAGCACCTCAAGGGGGACGGAACATATAACTGAACCCTGACGTTCAAGTAACCGACTTTGATGACCGGAGGCAGCACAGGGTTGCAGAATGTCGGGAAAGAGGGTGTTGGTGTCCACTCTTTCTGAACCTTTCATTACCGTCACCCTGCGCACCTCCGTCACACCCTGGGACGCCAGTTCCGTTTTGATCTCTGCCTCTGAGACACCTGATAGATCTCTGCAGCGAATCACACCTTTCAACGAATTTAACTGTTTATGAGGAGTCACCCTGATCTCCTGTCCACTAGTTTTGTTGCTCTCAACAGCTGTTCAGATTGTTTTTTTGATCGACATTGAATTAGAAACGAGCCATTCCTCAACCTTTTGACGGACTGAGGTCACCTGCTAGACCTTGAAAGCCCTTTTGGATAGAAATTGGGCTCAGAGCTGAAAGGGGTCTTTCCTGCTCCGTCCCTTCCATCACGAGCCAGGAAGCCAGAAACCTGTCTTCTGTCTAACCTCCGTATCAGAATCACTGTCAGAATTGAAATCCCTGAAATAGGGGATGCTGCCTTCCTTTTCTTTTTTGGGGGGATATTGTTTGAAAAAGCCATGTGTATTTTATTATATTTCATCCTCCCTTACCCACCCACCTTGGAGTCCAACTAAGGGGCCAGGGCCAAGAAACCAATGTCTTGACCCCTTCCAGGCTTCGGGAGAGATATACGACAAACAGAAGCCACCAACCCTATCCCCCCTGATCATGCTCAACTCCCGGGAACAGACAGCTGAGCACTGCAGGGGTTTACTTGGCCAGCAGGGGAACTGCCTGTCTTGACCCAACCCCAAGAAGGGGAGCCGATTAGTACACCCGGGCCAAAGTGTACTCCCTGTCTAGGAGAGGTCCGAGCCAAAGTGATGTGTTGAGAGCGCTGGCCCTCTCATAAACCAGGATCTCATTCCCCTCTGACACAGGTCGCACCGCACGGCAAACGCGGCAGATCTTAAGGAGACCACAGAGAGAAAAGGAGTGTGGAAAAGAGACTTGAAGGGGAGACGAAGATAGAAAAGGGCCAAATAAGAAAGGCAGAAAACAAGAAAAGGAGAAAGGCGGGTTACTATTAGTCAGGATCCTCACCCTTAGCCTATCTGACATGGGAAGCCCTACCAGGGGCATCACCTCCTTACCACGTTATGCTTAGGCCAGACAGCATCTTGACTTGTCAGGCCTAGAAGCAGTTTAATAAACCAGCCTATCTTCAAGTATTGAGGGCCCCCGCCAGCAAAGCCTAAGGATCACAGGACCACGCAAGCCCTCCGACCACGGCAAGGTTGCAACCCCGGAGGGACACTGTGAGAACCACCACTGAACCAAACAGTCTCTCACTACACTGTGAGAACCACCACTGAACACAACAGTCTCTCACTACACTGTGAGAACCACCACTGAACCCAACAGTCTCTCACTAACACTATGAGAACCACCACTGAACACACAACAGTCTCTCACTACACTGTGAGAACCACCACTGAACCCAACAGTCTCTCACTACACTGTGAGAACCACCACTGAACACAACCAGTCTCTCACTACACTGTGAGAACCACCACTGAACCCAACAGTCTCTCACTACACTGTGAGAACCACCACTGAACACAACAGTCTCTCGCTACACTGTGAGAACCACCACTGAACCCAACAGTCTCTCACTACACTGTGAGAACCACCACTGAACACAACAGTCTCTCGCTACACTATGAGAACCACCACTGAACCCAACAGTCTCTCACTACACTGTGAGAACCACCACTGAACCCAACAGTCTCTCACTACACTGTGAGAACCACCACATGAACACAAATGTCTCTCACTACACTGTGAGAACCACCCTGAACACAACAATCTCTCACTACACTGCGCGCTGGTGACCTACTCGTTTTTTGAGTGAACCAGTATTTTAGGAAGAAGAAGTCTCTCACTACACTGTGAGAAGCACCAACTCGTGGTAAGGCATTCCTGGATTTACTTTTTAACAATTTGTCCAGGCGCTTTAGGCAATCAGGAATTAATTGGGCAGGCCTGGGTGATCATGACATAATTCTCTTAGAGAGCAACTTTCAACCCTTTCGAAGAAAACCCCCTAAACGTACCATCAGACTCTGGAACCAAGCAGATTTACCAAAATTGCACAGGGATACTCATGATTTCAGTCGTCTTTTTTTGAGGTCCCATAGTGTTAATTAAAGATAATGTCAGTGACCTTTGGAAGTGTATAAAAACTAATTTGGGAAATTTTATTATGGATGACAACATACCTACTAAAATAACTTCAAGCAAGAACCACCAGCCATGGATTACTACAAAAACAAAAACGTTTGTTGAGAAGGAAACATCGTTTCTTTAAGAAATTGAAACTACATCCTAATTCAGAAAGATTACTGGTTAGGTATAAACATATTAAGAGAAGGTGTCAGAGAGAATGTAGGCTTGCTCACTCCAATTATGTTAATTCGATGATTTCAGAAGGTTATCATCAAAACAAGAAATTATGGGATAAGGAGTAAGAGACAGGACAACATTGGATTCCAGACCTGAGAAACAACCAGAATAACCTAATACAGGACCCTGAAGGGAAAGCAAACTTACTAAACAAGCAGTTTTGTTCTGTTTTCTCAAATCCCAAGCCTTTAATTAACGTTAGACTAAAGGATGATGATAAACTCCCTGAAATGCAAAACATCAAAGTAAACAAAGCAGGAGTATTTAAGTTACTGACCAACATCAATGAAAACAAAGTTACTGGTCCCGATGGCGTTCCTGCAAGCTCTTAAAATTATGTGCCAATGAATTGAGTGAGGTATACCAACTACTTTACCAAGCTTCACTGGACCCGGGAGTAATACCTGATGAGTGGCGAGATGCGAGCATTGTTCCCTTATTCAAAAAGGGTGACAAAAACAAAAGCAGAGAACTATAGACCTGTATCTCTTACATCCATATCAGCTAAACTACTTGAACACATAATAATGGACCATCTTGACAAATATGACTTCTTAAATAACGCCCAGCATGGTTTTAGACAGCGAAGGAGTTGTGAGACTCAACTTATTTAAAAACTCTTAATGATTTTAATAACTGTCTTAACAACAGACAGCAAATAGATGCAATTTTATTAGACTTTTCTAAAGCCTTTGATAAGGTTGACCATGAGAGCCTGCTGCTTAAATTAGAAACAACTCGGCATTGGCGGTTCTTTGCTAAATGGGCTGGATCATTCCTCGTTGGAGAAACGCAGAAAGTTGTTGTGGAAGGGTCGTCATCCCATTGTAACCAGTCTTGTCAGGTGTACCACAGGGAACTGTTCTGGGGCCCTTGTTTTTCTTAATTATTGTAGAAATCTCTCTCCTGGAACTACTATTTAAGGCTTTTTGCAGATGACAGCTTAGTATATATAGAACAATCAGAAGCAAGAATGATACACGCATTCTACAAGAAGATCTAAACGCTTTAAAATACAAGAGTGGGAAAGAACTTGGAAAATGGAATTTCATCCCCAAAAGTGCCAAGTGTTGCGTATAACAAACGCTCACCAATTAGATCAGATTATTCTATCCATAATACTATTCTTAAAGAAACTAATGTTGCAACATATTTAGGCGTGATTTATAGATAGTCATCTCAAATGGAAAGAACATTACAATTTATGTAAGAAAGCAAATAACATCTTAGCTTTTCATATACAGGAATATCAATGACTGCCCCCAAAAGGTTAAAGACGACTGCTACAAAACACTGGTTAGACCAGTACTGGAATATGGTTGCTCAGTTTGGGATCCTTACCATCTAAAGGACATTGATAACCTCGAAAAGATTCAGAAGAGAGCAGCACGGTTCGTAACAGGGAACCACATCAAAGAAAAGGGGAATACTAGGAAGAACATGAGGAAATTAGAATGGAAACCCTTAGAAGAGAGAAGAGCTTTTATCAAACTTAAATCTTCTTCAAAGGCAGAGCTAAAGTAATTGATATTCCAATGGAACAACTAGTATTTAATAAAAGTAGCACCAGGAGTGGCGGTCAATGTTATACCATACCTGCATCAAATATTGACAGCCACTTACACTCTTTTTATCCCAGTTCTGTACGGCTGTGGAACTCACTTGCCAGGTTGCCATCAAGATTGCCACAAAGCAATCTCATTTAAAAAACAAATTGATTCGACAGTTTTGAGATCTGCATATTGACGATTTTCTATTTTTACTTCCCAGATATTTTACTATTACCTGAGCCTGAATTTGCCATTGCTTTTAACATCTTCGAGTGCGACCCCTTGTTGCCAAATTTGCTCCAGGGGCCAACAGTCTGAGTCGCACTATTTTATGTTATTTTTTTTTACTTTTTAACATACGCGCTGGTGACCTACTCGTTTTTGAGTGAACCAGTATTTTAGGAAGAAGAAGATATCGAGTGCGACCCCTTGTTGCCAAATTTGCTCCAGGGGCCAACAGTCTAAGTCGCACTGTTTTATGTTATTTTATTTTACTTTTTAACATGCGCGCTGGTGACCTACTCGTTTTTGAGTGAACCAGTATTTTAGGAAGAAGAACCACCACTGGAACCCAACAGTTACGGTTGTCCGTACGGGCTTTATTGTGCACGAGGCAGGGATAGCAAACCGCTGTCGCTTATTGCTTTAGTGAGCCACAGTATAGTATGTGTAATTAAGAAAAACAACAATTGTCATCCATGGTCTTACATTCGTACGGCAACGCAGCATGGCTCTCACTTCGGACTTCAGTCTTTGTGTGGTCAAAGCTTTGTCTAGAACTGGGTGTCTGTATTTCTTTTCGAAGCGTTCCTTGACAAGACATGGCTTCCCATAGAAAGTGCACTTTTGAATTTTTGCCTCTGCTCCTTGATTCATGAGAATACGGTCCATAACCTCGCCTGTTTGTGCTTTGTTGTTGCACGTGTCTCCAGTATCCATAACTTTCTGTTCAAAAGTCCGCCATGTTGATTTCAGGGAGACGTTAGTAACCACGTCTCAATCGTGGATCGGTAAAAATATTTCCTGTTGCTTTGAAGTTTATATTCATATAGTATAATGTATTTGGTAACAATATATAGAAATATGGGCGACTGAAAGGTTGTATTCTATTTCTTGTGGTTTTGAAATTCATTAAAAGGAATATTAATTGAGAAAAAAACGACTGGCCGATCACATTGCAAAGGGACATTAGCCTACACTATTTGTGCGCTTTCCAGAAAAAGTTGTGCCAGCAAGCCATCGGATAACGATGTCTGCTGAAGGAGACACTGTTACAACCAACTCTTGTAATACTGAGGAGAAAAAGGGCAAGGAAAATGGAAATGAAATTACATTTTTACTATTTTTCCAACGTCGTTTTCTTCTCAAAAGGCAAGTCGCATTTTTTTTTACATCACAAATTGTACTTTGAGTCTGGCACTGAACCCTTTTAGAACTAGAAGTGGTCAGAGTCCACAGATTCATATGAATATATTAGAAATATGGCAAAGTCAAAATAATATATATGATTGAATTTAATTCAGACTGTTCAGAAAATCCCAAATTTTCATCTTTAGGTAGAAGGATTTCTGTCTGTTCTTCTTCTTCCCTTACATGCAAGAAATAAGGAAAGGGAGGGACTGCATTTAGCTGCAGAACAATCAAGTTTGATTATGGGCCTCAACCTGGAGATGAAGAGCTAGCCATAAAGCATTTAAGATCCTATTGCTACCACATGACTGGTTATTAAAAAACAAGTTTTCATGTAATATGTTCATCCGTTATGTCATTATTGTATTTCAGACAACAGATTTTGAAGGTGTTGATACTTTGTGCTCCTTTGATTTTAGAGGCAAAGTAGAACTACTGAACGACCAAACAAATGAACAACAAATTACAAAACAGACACAATGCCTTTCAGTCTATTGGATCACTTTTCAAGCAATAGAAACAAATTCAAAACAAAGGACAAACAAATGGTCATGTATCAAAGGCAAAAAATAAATTTACTGAGCCACCATCATGATGTCCGTCATGGTCGACAAAAGACGTCAAGTGACTCCGCATGTTTTGAGCGCAAGCCAAAGTGGACACACAGATACGTCCACACTCTGGGCATGCGACAGCTGTCATTGGGTCAGGTCTCCTCTCAAATGAAGGAACAAACACATTACAAAACAGACACAACATGTTTCAACCTGTTGAGTCTTTTTTAAGACAGGACAAATAACATTTATATTGTGAAGCATAGAACTGAGAGTGACAGCTGACATTTGACATCTGACACTTGGTTTTGTACTCGCTGACTGTACGCTCTTCACCCTCACTGAAGACAGACTGAAACTGATCATTCAGACCTTGTGCTTGGGCCTTGCAGTCTGTGACCAGCTGCCCATGGACCTTTCAGGGGCAGACATTAGCCTTGGTAGTCCTCAGGTGCTAAAGGAATGACCAGAAGCACTTCAAGTTGCAAGGCCCCTCTGCTGACTTAAAGTCTTCAGTGACGGTCTGGTTGATTGTATTCCCTGTTGGAGCCACGGATAAGATGCTGGATCAGGCTATGAAGGTGGTTTCTTTTCTGTTTTTTTTTTTTTTTTTTCCGTATCATCTTCTGTGCAGCCACAGAGGCATTGCACCCAGGCCACTCATTCTTATCCCTTGTTCGTAGCCATAGCTCCAATGCTGGCAATTCACAGCCCTGGAGCAGTCAATCTCAAGTCATCCTGAGGCAGCCAACCAGAGGAGACACTGCACTGCTTCTTAGTCACTTAGGTAGCGTTCATTGATGCTTGTTCTGATTCAACATACGCTTGATACCAGCTGCTAAGCTCCCTACTGACAACACTGTCAGTAAAATGCGGAACTCTTGGTTGCCAAGTATTGGTTGCCATACATCAGGGTTGTTTCCCTGGAGGTTGTTACGAACTACAACGGTTCTAGAGAGCTGAGTACAATCCTGCAGAACGTATCGCTACGTCTCCGTGTGTGATTTGCATGAACCACCACCACAGTCCAACCGCACATACATACAGCTACCTGATATGGTGTTAGAAGTGGGATACTGTTGATGAGTAGGTAAATTTAAAGCCCGATCACTCAACTGATTGAATTCTCCTGGCCAATCGCTACGCTAGATCTAGAGCGAGTGACAGATCCGTTTGTTGACAAGATGGCGGCCGCTGCACGATACGATCCACCACCACGGTTTAGTTTCCGTGCTGCTGACTGGGAGGAATGGAGTGAAGAGTTCATGAGATTTCGACGAGCTACTAAGCTTCATAAAGAAGATGGGGATGTTCAAAGAGACTCTCTTTTATACGCCATGGGGACGAAGCAAGCAGTCCAGATCATGAACACGTTCAAATGGGCCGGGGATGAAAACGGTGACCCAGCAGAATCTGACACAGATTTTGTTCTTATGCATAAGTTTGATGAATATTTTTTTACCAAAGCGTAATATTATTCATGATCGTTCCATGTTTAACTCTAGAACACAACAGGAAGGAGAATCTGTTGAAGAATTTGTCAGAGCGCTGAACATTTTAGTAAAACAATGCCACTATGCTGACCCAGATGAACAGGTTAGGGACAGACTAGTGATTGGACTTCGTGATCGTCAGTTAAAAGAAAAATTGCAGCTACAGGGTGACTTGACTTTGGAGAAAGCAATCACCATAGCACATCAGCAAGAACAAATCAAACAGCAAATGATGGAACAGGCCAAACAGTTTGAACAACTAGACATTGAAGAAACATGTCATCGTGGTCATGGCTCAGGCTCTTGTCATGACGCAGGTTGTGGCAGAGTGCGTAGTCGTGGCTTTTATGGCAACAATGCAGCTGGTGGTACGCGAAGAGGCCATCGAATTGTTACAGCAGTTCATCGTGTGTGTGTGTGTGTGTGTTACAGCAGTTCAGTGTGTGTGTGTGTGTGTGTGGTGTGTGTGTGTGTGTGTGTGTGTGTGTGAAGGACCCCCCCCCCCCCCCCCCCCCCATCCAAGCCATTTTTACTACAAATATCTTTATTTGATTGTATTATTTTTACTGTTTATACAATCATACTTTTTGTGATATAATTTTCTGGCATTGAAATTTTGTGCTCTTTTATTCCATACTTGGTTTAATAGAGAATGATATGTTTTTTTGTTTTTTTTTTTATAGTTAAATGTTCATGCAAGTCTGTTTTTCAATTTTCACACCCCTATGAATTATCTCCCTTCGGTCTCTCTCTCTCTCTCTCTCTCTCTCTCTCTCTCTCTCTCTCTCTCTCTCTCTCTCTCTCTCTCTCTTTCTCTCTCACCCAACTTCAAACATCTTACTTAGCAGTAAATCTTTTATTCCTGATTTGTATTTAACTCTGCAGGTTACTTTTACAGTTTACGTAATTATACATTTTGCAATATTATTGATCTTTTGAATGGTGCTATTGTTTTTGTTTTCTTTCTTTTTTCTACTTAACTTTGAGCTTATCTTGGAGCATTCTGTTTTACAGTTGGAGTGTTTATTTAAGTGTTGTTATAATATTGCATATGTGATGGTGGTTTGTGATGGTGATGTGTGCACCTCTCTCTGTGTGTGTGTGTGTGTGTGTGTGTGTGTGTGTGTGTGTGTGTGTGTGGTGTGTGTGTGTATGACACTGTTTTGGCGGGGTGTGTGTGTGTGTGATTCTGTATTGGTGTGGTGTGTGTGTGTAACTGGGGGTGGGGGGTGGGGGAGAGGGTGGTAGGATGTGTGTGTGTGCATGTGTTAGTATTTATATATATAGAGTGACACAAGATGGATAAATGAATTGACAAGGAATGACTGAGCACAGTGCAAAGAGTGGAATATTTTTAATGATGTACTAGTTTATAAGTTGTTGCAATATGTGAATTTTGATAATGGCACCACAAACAAATTTTCCTTGTATTCTATGAGGACAAATAAAATATCGTGTATCGTGTATCGGTTCAACACAACAAAATAATCTGTGGCAAGTGTGGCTACGAGCATAGAGATGACGTCTGTCCAGCCCAAGGCCAGCGTTGCAGGCAGTGTGGTGGTCGAAATCATTTTGGCCGTATGTGCAAAAAACGGGCATCAACGGTGAATTTAGTGGAAGAAGAACAGTCTGGTGATGACGACTTTTACCTTGATGCTGCTACAGTGGATGTGAAAGAAGAAAGGAATGCATGGACAGTTGGTCTTGATTTTTATGGCAAGTTAGTGAAGTTCAAAGTAGATACAGGTGCAGATGTTACTGTGCTGAAAGAGAGGGACTTCAGGAAACTGCCAAGACGACCGCAACTTTCTTCATCCAAGATCCCGTATCTGAATTCTCCAGATGGGAAAGTTGACACTGTTGGAGAATAGCCAAAGTGACCAGAAGAGGACAGGGTCAAGGACCAGTGACGTACCGTTTCCGTGTTGTTGTAGTTCCAACATCAGCAGGAGCTAATTTGTTGGTTAGATCAGTGTCTGAGGCCATGGGTTTTGTAAAACGTCTAGAAGAAGTAGATATTAAATGACAACATTTTGGATCAACAGGTCTTCTCAAGACAGAGCCAGTGAAATTGACGTTGAAGAAAATGCAAAACCTTACTGTGTAACAACAGCCAGACGTTTTCCATTTCCACTTCAATCCAAATTGAAAGGGAACTTGAGAAGAGGGAAAGAGATGGTGTGATCAAGAAAGTGACTACTGCCACTGATTGCTGTGCACCAATCGTGCCAGTCAAAAAGAAGAACGGCAAGTTTTGGTCTTTGTGTTGCTTCAAGAAATGAATCAAAACATCAAGAGACCCTACCTTATGCTTCCAAATTTGGAAGACATTGCCCCAAAAAACTGCTGGTTCAAAGATTTTTTCAACTTTGGAAGTTTCAGTGTTTTCTGGCAAGTGCCCCCCCACAGGGATAGTGCTCCTTTGGACAAAATTCATTACAAATTTTGGCGATATTATTTTTTTGCGGGTGCCTGGGGGTATAAATGGGGGGCCCAGAATTATTCCAGAGAAAGATGTCGGTGTCACGAGTTTGTCACGAGGCCTACGACGTTCGACCCACCTAGGGTGGGGGAAATTTACTTTTTGTTTATTGTCGTTGCTTTTTTGTCGTGTATCCGTCCCTTAGGGTGGCTTGTGGTGCAGTTGCACCTTGGTGGGGTTCACTCAACTTCGGTCTGCTTTCTCTCTCTCTCTCTCAAATTCCACCGCCGTGCTATTCATCTGCAAGTTCACGGGGGGCCCGGTACCTTTCTCTCGAACTTTTGTCTATCGGCCTCTCGCCTGCCCTTTTTACCTGTCGCCGTGCTTCGTTCCTTTTAGTTTGAAGTATGCTCACTCTGTGACGCAAGCATGGCATGTTGGCCGCCATTGCTGAGGGAGGTTAGCTCTTCACTCGAGCGGAAGATGTCTCGGGGGGCGCCTGCTCCTTTTCCTGGTTCTTTACCTTATCGTCAGAGAGTACAGTCAGTACTTTAATTCCTGCAGTCGGGCCTGTAGGAGAGGGACATCATTTCTTCTGTTTCGCATCTTCGCCTCTGTCCTCTCGACTGGACAGAGGGTAGAGAGAGTCCTTTGCCCCGCCTCTTCGGGGTCACCCACGGGAAAGCTGTACCCTTCTTCCTTCCTCCTTCCTTCTTCTTTTCCCCTCTCCGAACTCCTCCCAGCTACGTCCTCCCCCCTCCCGGGGGCTTCACCTGGAGCACGAAGGGTATGGTGCCACGTGCTGGTCGAGGCCACGTTTGGCTGAGACCACGGACGAGATGGTGCCACGCGCTGGTCGAGGGCCACGCCTTGGTGGGGACCGTGGACTGCTGGGGGAGCCCGCCGTCTCGACTGGCCGGCCTGGACCCCCGTCCAGGACCTCCAGTAAGCTACGTCCCCCCCCCCCCCCCCCCCCCCCCCCCCCCCGGGACACGCTCTTCACTGCCCGCTTGGGAGTCGGGGTGTCGGCTTTTGGGCGACTCCCTGCGAGAACCAACCCGGCTCGGAGCCCTAGTGCGACGGGTGCTCCCTGCGGACTTGACAGGGGCAGGGATGTGGACGCACTCCGTGGGTGGAAAGGGTCAATACTGGAAATATTTTTTTAATTGTGTACATGTCATATGTGCTGGAAGCTGTAATTGGATTGTGTACTTGTATGGTAAAATATTTATTTATAATCGGATGTTGTGGGTGTGGGAGTGCTTGATTGCGATTGTGCATGTTGTGTGCGTTGGAGTGCTTGATCGTGATTGTGCATGTTGTGTGCGTTGGAGTGCTTGATCGTGATTGTGCATGTTGTGTGCGTTGGAGTGTTTTATTGTGATCGTGCATGGTGCGTGTGTTTGGAATGTTTATTTTGCTGGTGTGAATAAATGGGGTGTTGTATCGTAATCTTTTTTGTGTGGTCTCTTGCGGAGCGTGTGAGGTCAGTCACCCCCTTCACTCCCACCTAGACCGATCCTGTCAGGGCAGCCCTCCGGGGGTCGGTGTGACAATTGTGGGGGCTCGCCCGGGATGTGAAGGGCTCTGGCTGTCTCTCTCTCGTTTCGCAGAGTACCTGTTTAGTGTTGTCTGTTTTGTATATGTTTAGTCAGTCGTCGTGTTTGTGTGGGTTGGTTGGCTGGGTGACTCTAGAGTGAAGGGAGTCTTTTGGTGGCCTGAGGGAACATCCGGCGTGACGGGGGTCGAGGTGAGCCAGGAGGAGTCGACCGCTTCCGGACCTCCTTCCGCCGGGTACCTCACGCGGGTACGGCCGTAAGTCTTGCCCTTCTGTTCCCGCTCATTTTCCATTCCTTTTTTGTATTTAGCCAGTTCTTGTTTTTTTTTTTCCTCTACCGGGTTGTTGGTACAGGGGGTTGCATCGGACGCTAGTGTTTTTTTTTTTCCTTTTCTCCGGATTCCTTTCTGCTAGGTTTTTGTTTTGTTTTTTTTTCCGGCCAGCCCCACCGCACGTTGCTCGTGCTGTAGAGCGCGGTGTTGCCAGAGTGGGGGCAGCCGGACATAGTTTTTTTTTTTTTTTTTTTTTCGGTGAGCCCCACCGAAATGTTGCTCGTGCTGTAGAGCGCGGTGTTGCCAGAGTGGGAGCACCGGAACTTGTCCGCACACACGCACACACACACATACACACATATACACATGCCCCTAAAATATTTGTTTTTTTTCTCTAGTGGAATTGTTTTTCCCCTGTATTTGGAAAACTGTGGGTTTATTGTTGTATGGCGACGTCGGCGCTGGTGGTGTGGCGACGCGTGCGTCGAAGAAGAAGGGTATTCAAAATGTTACTGTAGTCCCTATATTAGTCCCAGTACTTCGACTACGGTAACTTCAAACCTATTCCATGCTGTAGCAGGTAGTCCAGTGAGAAACTTTTACTACCTCTTCGCTGGGGGTCTCCCTGTCGAGACCCGACTGGCACTTCGCTCGGAAGCGTCAAGTATAGCGAAGCAACTGTGGCTTCTGTTGAGTCGCAGAGACCGAAACCTTCCCCTCTCCAGGCTTCCCCTCGAAAGGGGGCATGCCCCAGAAGACTTTCCCTTATGGGAAAGTCGAGACCCAAGGGACGGGTCAGACGGATCTCCTCCCGTGTCGGGAGTGGTAAACCCCCGCTCAGGATATCCCTCTGTCCTTATGTTTCGGGAGCGACAGCGACGGGGGATGAGGCCCTGCGTAGGGAAGAGCGTAGAGAGGAGGCCGCTAGACAGGAGGCGCTGCGCAGAGAGGAGACTGACAGACAGGAGATTAGGGATAGGGAAGAGGCTATGCTGCGCAGAGAAGAGGCTGCCCGACAGGAGGCCCTTCGTAAGGAAGAAGCTGCTAGACAGAGGCTCAGCGTAGGGAGGAGGCTGTCAGCGTAGGGGGGAGGGTGCTCAGCGTAGAGAGGAGGCTGCTAAACAGGAGGCTCAGCGTAGGGAGGAGGCTGCTCACGTAGGGAAGAGGCTGGGCAGGCAGGAAGCCCTCCGTAGGAAGAACTAGACAGGATGGAGGCTCTGCGTAGGGGGAGATGGAACAACTTCTTCGCGGCCTCCCGCTTCTGTAAACCAGGGGGGTTTAAAACCAGGCAGGTGATAGAGTTAGAGGCCCAAAGTTAAAGCTTCCAGAGTTCAGACCTATGAGGACATTGACATGTTCTTAGAGGGATTTTGACAAGGTTGCTTGTCATACCAATTGTCTGAGGAACAAAAGGCTATGCAAACCCTTTTTTTTGATTATTGGTGCTGCAAGGAGTGTGTGCTCACTCTAATGAGGGGCGTTTTATGCAAATGCAGTTGCTCTGGTAGGTTTCCACCTTACCCAGAGACCTACAAGGAGGGAAATTTAGGTCCATGAAGAAGAATATGATGGCCTTCGTGCATTTTGGTGATAGGCTGCGCAAAACGCTAGGGTATTGGCGTCAGTTGGCCAAGTTGGAGCTGGAGGATCTGATCCTCATTGAACAGCTCACCAACACTGTTGTCCCCAGAGTTGAGGATCCGGATAGGCGAGACAGCACCTCAGGGTTTCGGGGCTGCGATTCACACAGCTTAGGTGTTTGCTGAAGCTCGCAGGGCTTATGGGCATCGGGCCCCGATACGGAGAGGAAGCCCTCCCCAGGATTTAAAAGCAATAAGGTGCCGACAACTGCTACTGGGGTGAACAAGGCAGGCAGTTCATCGGGGGGTTTCAGCACCCCGGTTTTGTTTTCTTTGTGGTCGTCTGGCCCCATCAGGGAAAAATTGCCCTAGAGCCGCTGGGGAGTCATTGGGCTAGTCCTCTCCAGCAATCCTCGCACCCCGGCTAACGTGGTTCCGTCCCAGCTTCTGGTGGTACAGAGTGCCCAGTGTTTCTCTCTGTTGTTGGTTCATCCTTGGTCGACACCATCAGGATCGGGAGCATCAACAATCTTTGTGGATAAGGATTTTGGGTTTTTTCCCCCGAGGCCCGGCGGGGCGTAGTTATGATGTGTGCGGGTTGGAGGCTGGTTTTACCCCCACCCGTCCTTCTGTATTATTCCTATCTCCACCCCCTACTTCTGTGGCGAAGTATGGGCCATCGCGGGTGGAGCGACCTCTGTATTCCCTTAAACATAGGGAATACTATCACCTTCGCAGACGGACGCAGTCAGTCCGTGTCTAAAGGATCTGCCCCTTACAGGCTGTGTGGGGGTCACCCCACGCGCCAAAGCTAAGAAGCAGGAACAGAATTGCGTTCCCCGTTCTCCAGCCGATCTCTGATGAGGTTCTGGCAAGGGCCGATCCTGCTAGCATTATCCGTCTTCAGGCCAGGGACTTGGATGTCCAACGCCTACGACAACTTGTGGACGTCCCGCTCAGTCGGCCCGACACGCCAAGGTGAGCTTCAAGCTCCACAAGGGGATCCTCTTAGGGTTTTCACTCAGGCAGTAGTGTGGCCAAACAGCTTGTTGTTCCCCAAAGCTTGAGAGAGTCTGTTCTCCGGCAGGCCAAAGATTCCCCCATGGGAGGTCATATGGGCTCAAAGCGGACTCTCGAGCGGTAAGACAAGACTCTTTTGGCCAGGGAAGAACTACGGTTAGGCAGTACTGCCGCAGTTTTCGATACCTGCCAACGGACAACGCCTAAGGGGCGCTTGAGGCTGTTCCCCTGGGGTCAGTGCCACGGGTTGGGGTGCCATTCAGCAAGGTCGGTGTTTGACTGGTGGGCCCATTAATCCACCATCCGATCGCGGTCACCCCTACACTTCGGTAGGGGGTAGAATCTGCGAGTCGATACCAGAGGCGTCCCGCTTAGGACTATCGATGCCCCTATATTGCTGAATCTCTCAGGCAGAATTTGGACGCGCACGGCGTGCCCAAGAAGAAGTACGGCCGGAAGTTTTTTACTGGAGAGCGATCATCATCCTCTCCAGTGCCTGGACCGGATCCGGCCAGTCAGTAATCGACTCATGAGTTAGGCAGTGGAACTGCAGAGTCATGCGTTCACTTTCCGTCATATCAAGGGTTCCTGTAATACGGATGCTGACTATCTTAGCCCAGTCGTAGTTAGCATATTGGAAAATCAGTCAAGGGACACCTCCCCCCAACCAGGGTTATATCCCTTTTGGTCTTTGTATCAGGTGTAGTGACAGTTGTCACTTTTTAGTGAGGTTAACGGTAGGAAATCACCCAAAGGTTCGGATTGTTACTTTCATGGTTGGAAAGGTTTGCTTTGTTGTTTGATAAATGTAGTATTATGTATTTCCCCCTGTGATTCTATCGTGGAATGTTTGTATTGGATTCATCGTACTCTGTCGATCACAGAGAGTGGGTTCGGGGCCCCAATTTTTGTGAAGTTGCACATGCGACGAGGTTCAAAGGAGCACTTTCCAGAGAAACAGATGCTTTTAGAAGGGGGGTTTGTCACGAGTTTGTCACGAGGCTACACGTTCGACCCCCCCTAGGGTGGCGGAATTACTTATTTGTTTTTTGTCGTTGCTGTTGTCGTGTATCCGTTTCCCCTTTGGGTGGCTTGTGGTGCAGTTGCACCTTGGTGTGGTTCAGTCAACTTCGGTCTGCTTTTTCTCCCCTCTCTCTCTAATTCCACCGCCCGTGCTATTCATCCTGCAAGTTCACGGTGGCCGGTACCCTTTTTCTCGAACTTCTGTCTATCGGCCCCTCGCCTGTCTTTTACCCGTCGCACGTGCTTCGTTCCTTTTAGTTTGAAGTATGCTCACTCTGTGACGCAGCATGGCATGTTTTGGCCGCCATTGCGGGGGGTACTCTTCACTTTGAGCGGAAGATGTCTCTGGGGGGGCCTGCTCCAGTCCTGGGTTTTTTACCTTTCGTCGAGAGTACAGTCATTTCTTTAAATTCCTGCAGTCCCTGTAGGAGAGGGACATCATTTCTTCTGTTTCCGCATCTTCGCCTCTGTCCTCTCGACTGGACAGAGGGTAGAGGAGTCCTTTTGACCCGCCTCTTCGGGGTCACCCACGGGTGCTGTACCCTTCTTTCCTTCCTCCTTCCTTCTTCTTTTCCTCCTCTCCGACCTCCTCCCAGCTACGTCCTCCCCCCTCCGGGGGCTTCACCTGGAGCACGAACTGGATGGTGCCACGTGCTGGTCGAGGCCACGTTCTGGCTGAGACCCCGGACGAGATGGTGCCACGCGTGGTCAGGCAAAGCCTTGGTCGGGACCGTGGACTGCTAGGGGAGCCCCCCGTCTCGACTGGCCCGGGCCTGGACCCCCGTCCAGGACCTCCAGTAACAGCTACGTCCCCCCCCCCCCCCCCCCCCCCCCGGGACACGCTCTTCACTGCCCTTGGGAGGGCGAGGGTGTCGCTTTGGGGGCGACTCCCTGCGGGGAACCAACCCGGCTCGGGCACCTAGTGCGACAGGGTGCTCCTGCGGACTTGACAGGGGCAGGGATGTGGACGCACTCCGTGGTTTGAGAAAGGGTCAAACTGGAAATAAATTTTTTTTATAAAATTTTGTACTTTTCATATTTGTGGAATGCTGTAATTGTGATTGTGTACGTCGTATGGTGAAATATTTATTTATAATCGTGCTTGTTGTGGGTGGGGAGTGCTTGATATGGCGATTGTGCATGTTGTGTGCGTTGGAGTGCTTGATCGTGATTGTGCATGTTGTGTGCGTTGGAGTGCTTGATCGTGATTGTGCATGTTGTGTGCGTTGGAGTGCTTTATTGTGATCGTGCATGGTGCGTGTGTTGGAATGTTTATTTTGCTGGTGTGAATAAATGGGGTGTTGTATCGTAATCTTTATTGTGTGGTCTCTTGCGGAGCGTGTGAGGTCAGTCACTCCCTTCACTCCACCTAGACCGATCCTGTCAGGGCAGACCTCCAGGGGTCGGTCGTGACAGTCGGAAACACTGAGTGGTCTTCCTGGATGTGAAGTCATTATGGATGATGTTCTCATCCATGGACAGACACAGAAAGAGCATGACGAGAGACTATTGCAGGTGTTACGTCACATTGAAAGTTCTAGATTAAAACTGAATCGTGACAAGTGTCATTTCAACAAATCCAAAGTGTCATTCTTTGGACACACCATCAGTGCTTGAGGCATCAGACCAGACCCCAAGAAGGTGACTGCTATCACCAAGCTGGAGGCGCCAAAGAACGTGACAGAACTAAAGCGTATGCTTGGTATGATCAACTACCTGGGAAGGTTCACCAAAGGTCTGTCAGCAGCAATGAAGCCTATGACTGACCTGCTCAAGAAAGACGCTCAATGGAACTTGGACAGCCCACAAGAAAAAGCATTTGAAACAGTGAAAAAGATCATTAGCATCCTTCCATCACTGTCGTTCTACAATACTGAGCGACCCACTGTTGTCAGTGCTGATTCAAGCAGCTACGGTCTTGGAGCAGTTCTTCTACAGCAAGACAAAAATGGTGATCTTCAGCCCATTGCCTTTGCTTCCCGCACACTGATGTCAGCAGAACAAAAATACAGTCAAATTGAAAAGGAGCTGTTAGCACGTGTCTGGGCCTGTGAAAAATGTGAAAAGTACCACATGGGATTGAGTACTTTTGAACTGCTGACTGATCATAAACCATTGGTTCCACTGCTTATGACCAAGGATCTGGACCGTGCACCTCCACGATGTCAACGCTTGCTGATGAGGATGGCTCGATTCAATGGCCTGGTGCGACATATTCCAGGAAAAAACCTAGTCATTGCTGACTGCCTCAGTCGCAGCCCTCTGCCAGTTGAACAGCATGATGTGGAAGCAGCAAATGAAGTTGAGGCACAAGTTGACATGATTCAGTCATCATGGCCAATCAGGGATCGTCAACAAGAGTCTATACAAAATGCTACTGGTGAAGACAGCGATCTTCAAATGGTGGTCAAGTACTGCAAACAAGGATGGCCAACAAACGTCCCGTCTTCACTACGACCTTACCAGAAAGTGAAATCTGATATTTCTGTAATCAATGGAATTGTCATATTTCAAGATCGAATTGTTGTCCCATCCAGTCAACGGAAAGAAATGTTGCACAAGCTTCATGAAAGTCACCAAGGTTTCAAGAGGTGCCATGAGTTTGCAAAGCTGACAGTTTTCTGGCCTGGAATCAGAGGTGACCTGAAACGCCTTGTTGAAAACTGTCAGACTTGTCAAGAGAACAGACCAGCCCAGAGACAGGAGTCTCTGTGACCAACAGAACTCCCTCAACGACCTTGGTCAAAACTAGGTGCGCAAGTACAAGGGTAAAATTTACCTTGTTGTTCCCCGACTACTACTTAACCCTTCCCGACAACCGTGGGTGCAAATGCACCCATACTTTTATTTAATGTTTCATATTTCAGTTATTGTGCATACAATCTTACTGAAATTTATGACTTTGTTAGTAAAAGGGACTGAGCACGTACTACCCAAAAATGATCCCTCTGCCTTTAAATAAACAAATAATCAAACAACAAAAAAAATCGTATAACCTTCCTGTACTTCGTGGTGCACACACACCCATACGCCAAAGAAGGAACTGTGCGGGCCGTACATCGTGGGTTGCACACACACCCATACTGCCAAAGAAGGAACTATGGGGGCCGTACGTCGTGGTGCACACACACCCATACTCCCAAAGAAGAAACTATGCGTGCTTAGCCCTACTCAGTAATGGAAGTTTCCACACACTGGCTAGTATCATCTAAGAACTCGACAGAACAGTGCCGTGTGCAAAATAAAAGGTACTGCGTGGTTTTACTGACGCACATTCCCGCCACTGAAGCCTGTGGAAAGTTCCAGATCGCCACGTGCTGAAGTTTCGCTGTGTTCAAAGTAAGTATACATTCACATTTTCTGTTTACCCTACCTCTCATTTTATACATAATGTTACAAATGCAATTCCATAACAGGGTCGATCTTCTTTACACTTATTGCTCATGCCTTTTTTTTATTACAGGAGCTGTAAATCAAACGAGCATAACATTGTGTCTGTAGTAGGTGCGATGCCCAAAACATTCTGCGTTTGTGTTCTAAACATTTTTAACCGTTTTGTGCAGCTGTTGAACTTTTTTTTGGTTTGATGACAAAGACACAAGGAGTGCCAGGAGAGCCGAGATGTTTTGCTCCTTTCAGAGATTTTTGGGATACTTCACCAAGAACCCGAGGGACCACTACACTCCTGGGCCTTTTATCACCCATCGATGAACAGCTGGTTCCGTTCCGTGGCAGGTGTTCATTCACCAGTATCTGCCTTCCAAGCCAGACAGTAAAGCATAAAAAAAGTTTTGGGCAGCAGTGCAGAAAATAATTTCCCCCTTGTGGCAGACCCTATCTGGGGGGACCACGGGTGCTGAAAGACAGGTCAATTTGGGAGGAATGTTGCTCTTCGTCTGTCACTCCTTTCTACAGAACAGGCAGGAACATCACAACAGACAATTTCTTCACTGACAAGGAGATTGTCTGACGTTCTCCAGAGCAATGGCCTGACATTTTGTTGGGACTGTTCGTGCCAACAAGCGATTCTTCCCGAGCCCTTCAAAGAAAAAAAGGATTGCACCTTCATGCGTCCTCATTCTGTTCCAGGACAAAACTACCATCGTGAACTATCAGACAAAAGCCAACAAGAACGTTGTAGTCATGAGCACCATGCATCATGATAGAGCAGTAGCTCCTGATGCCCCAAAGAAGAAGCCAGACATTGTGCGCTTCTATAACGCCACAAAGGGTGCCGTGGATTCGCTTGATCAGATGGCTCATGCATATTCCACCAAACGCATCACCAAACGATGGCCGATGGTGATGTTTTACAACACTGTGGATCTCAGCACCATTGCTGCCCGTGTTGTCTGAGCATCAAATTCCAGACCATGTTCTCTCCAAAAAGGATGCCAGGCCTCTGTTCATTCTCCGGGTCGCTGAGCAGCTGTCTTTAGAACATATGGAGAGGAGGCTGTGTGCAAAAACCTGCCAAAGCCCCTGAGAAACACAGTGGAGCTTCATGTTAACACCTTCACAGAAGATGATAGCTTCACAGGATGGAGGACAAAGTGCTCGTGCAGGTGGCAAAAGAAAAAGACCAGCATCGACCCAGAGACCATCTACCAGCAAACAGAGCAGCCACAAAGAGCCAAGCAGGAACAAGGTCGCTGTGGATTGCAGCTGGAAGCTTGATAGAAAGCTCGGAAATCTTGCTTCTGCTGTTCTGCTTGGCTCTGCAAAGAGCACCCATGTTGTCTGCAGTGTGCCGATTCCATCACTGATGCACCCTAAGGAGATGTCTGCAACTTGGTCGTCTTCCACTTGTCTGGAAGAGTTCTTCCTCCAAAGTTCAACAGCTGCAACAAATGGTTTCTGTCATAAATCTAGTCATGCTTGTTATTTTACTTTGGTGAAACAAAGTTGATTTTCTATTTCAACAGAGAATGAAAATTACACGGTTGTTTTATCAGCTTGCATTCTTTATCACCCTCTTGTTGTGAAATGACAATGTTATTGCTGTTCTTGCTTTTGTCATGCGCTGATAGGTTATACATGAACTGCTCTTAAGCTAGTTTGATAAACATCTTCATCTGCAGAACTTTTCTTTTCTTTTATTCTTACGCACTCGCGTGTGTGTGTGTGTGTGTGTGTGTGTGTGTGGTGTGTGTGTGTGTGTGTGTGTGTGTGTGTGTGAGAGAGAGAGAGAGAGAGAGAGAGAGAGAGACAGACAGACAGACAGACATACACTGGCACCATCACACACACACACACACACACACACACATACGCATGCATAGAAAAACAATGCAAAAATACAAATGCAAATCTATGAAATAGTCATGGGTCTGTGCGCACCCACGACGTACGGCGAGGACTATTCACCGAATCGCCTATATAACGACCATGGGTGTGTGTGCACCCACGATGTACGGCGAGGACTATTCACCGAATCGCCTATATAATGACCATGGGTGTGTGCGCACCCACGATGTACGGCGTGTGAGTTTTTTGGCGACGTACGGGAAGGGTTAAGATGGATAGAAATAAAGCATATCAAATCCTTAACAAGTGGCGTTGTTGCACTCCGTTTCAAACAACTTTTCTCTGTTCATGGTATACCCGATGTCATCATGAGTGACAATGGTCCTCCCTTCAATTCTAGAGACTTCTTCATGTTTGCAGAGGAGTATGGTTTTGTGCATCACACTTCAACCCCGCATTTCCCACAAGCAAATGGTGTTGCTGAGTCGGCTGTGAAAACTGCCAAGAAGCTCCTTGCCCAAGCTGATCCCGATGTGGCATTGTTAATATATCGAATAACTCCACATTCAGCCACAGGAGTCAGTCCATCAGCTGCCCTAATGGGGATACAGCTCCGCACCAAAGTACCAGTCCTGAGCATAAATCTTCAGCCAGTGAACCATAACGATAGAGACATTCGCCTTACTGACATCAAAGCAAAGCAGGACTACAAAACGTACTACAACCAAAAACATGGAGTGCGTGACTTACCTGCACTGCACCAGATGATGCTGTTCGCATCAAAACCAACAAGCAGAAAGAATGGACAGATTACGGGTGAGTTAGGTGTCCAGCACACTCCAGTGGCAGATCATATATCATCACTTCTCCATATGGGGTCATCAGACGAAATTGACAACATCTTCAAAAAGTTCCAGAACTGCCGGACATTTCACCTGAGCCTAACATTGGCTACGTCTCCGTGTGTGATTTGCGTGAACCACCACCACAGTCCAACCATGCATACATATGGCTACCTGATAAACACTAATTGCTTAGTCGCAGAGGCTGTGTGCGTGAGCTTTTCCTCTTCAGGATGCTATTGCGTCCTTCCAGTGGCAGTCCCCATGAATTTGTTGATACCAGTGACCCCAACTGGACCAAGCCTAGGACATAGAAAGGCAATCAAAACTGAGGTCACCATGAGAGCAGGACATGAAGGGCTACAGAAGTTGATATTTTTGTTATGCTGATTGATGAGGATGATTAAGATGATGGTACTGATGTCAATTCTAGGCTGAGACTGCATGACAGTGTTGTACTCCATTCTTAGTTTAATAATGTATCCTGTGAGAGAAACAGACACCAGCAGTGTTGGTCATGAAGTTCAAGCAACACTCTCTGTGACACATCTGTGAGGTGGGTGAAACTGTGTGATCCCAGTCTTCTCAAATGGAGCCCATAGTATACTCAACTCTGGGTAGGAGCTGGTCAGGACCAAAAAAATCCCACAAATCAATAAATAGCTGTGATGTGAATTGAGCCCATTACCTCCTAGCCAGAAGTCTGCAATGCTGATCACTTTGCCATGGCAGCTGGCCAGGTGACAAAGTTTGGTTGACTCTTCTGCTGGCTCATCCAGCCCCTGTTTCTGCACTTTCTGTAGACATGTTACCACCTGTGGATTAGATTCCTGAATGTATCTGAAGTGACCCATGGCCATCTATTCTTGTACTTATAGGTCTACACATTCCCACCTGTGGATTAGATTCCTGATATCTTAAGTGACCCATGGCCATCTGTTCTTGCACTTATAGGTCTACACATTCCCACCTGTGGATTAGATTCCTGATATCTTGAATGACCCTTATCCTCCTGTTCTTCAGCTTGACTTCCTAATTAGAAATGTGGAATGTGATTGTTTGCACTAAAATGTTCCTGAACCTAACCAAAAGCTCTTCAGTACTGAGATGGATGTGCTCACTCACAAGGGCCAGGAACCAGTCAGTCACACATAGTGCTGTTGTACAGCTGGGTCTGCTGTGGTGTCTGCTTAATGTGGAGGACATGGACTGAAAGCTCTCTATATGGAAAGGAGTGGTTTGAAAGGCTTTGAATGACTTCCACTCTGGACACTAGTGTTGGGCAGTCAGTCAGGAACAGGTCCAGAGTGTTATCAAGTCAGGTGGGTTCCATGATGATAAAGTTGTTGTGCAGATGAGGCTGAGCTGCCCGGGCTTTCAGGGACATGGACTGGTGGACTGTAGAAACTGCCCAGGGGGCCAGTCAGTTGTGAGCAGCACAGATTTCCCTATCATGAGCCATGCTGAAGAGTGGTCCAGGAGAGCAAGGTTCTCTGGGGTTGGCAGCCAGAGGTTTTGAGCCAGCTCATGGTGCATGACATCATGGCCGTATAGGAACTGGCTCTGGAAGTCTCTGATAAAACAGTTTGATATGTGGCTGTGGTAGCCTGTGATAAGACAATTTGATATGTGGCTGTGGTAGCCTGTGATAAAACAGTTTGATATGTGGCTGTGGTAGCCTGTGATAAAACAGTTTGATATGTGGCTGTGGTAGTCTGTGATAAAACAGTTTGATATGTGGCTGTGGTCTGTGATGGAACAGTTTGATGTGTGGCTGTGGTAGTCTGTGATGGAACAGTTTGATATGTGGCTGTGGTAGTCTGTGATGGAACAGTTTGATATGTGGCTGTGGTAGTCTGCGATGGAACAGTTTGACATGTGGCTGTGGTAGTCTGTGATGGAACAGTTTGATATGTGGCTGCTGTAGCCTGTAATAAAACAGTTTGATATGTGGCTGCTGTAGTCTGTGATAAAACAGTTTGATATGTGGCTGTGGTAGTCTGTGATGGAACAGTTTGATATGTGGCTGTGATAGTCTGTGATGGAACAGTTTGATATGTGGCTGTGGTAGTCTGTGATAAAACAGTTTGATATGTGGCTGTGGTAGTCTGTGATGGAACAGTTTGATATGTGGCTGCTGTAGTCTGTGATAAAACAGTTTGATATGTGGCTGTGGTAGTCTGTGATGGAACAGTTTGATATGTGGCTGCTGTAGTGTGTGATGGAACAGTTTGAGCTGTGGTTGCCTTTGATAATATAGTGATATGTGGCAGTAGCCTGTGATGGAACAATTTGATGTGAGGCTGTGGCTGCCTTTGAAATAATTTGATATGCGGCTGTGGTTGCCTTTGATGATATAGTGATATGTGGCTCTGGTTGCCTTTGATAGAACAGTTTGATATGTGGCTCTGGTATCTTCTGATGGAAGAGTGAGATGTGGCTGTGGTTGCCTTTGATGATATAGTGATATGTGGCTCTGGTATCTTCTGATGGCAGAGTGAGATGTGGCTGTGGTTGCCTTTGATGGTATAGTGAGATGTGGCTGTGGTTGCCTTTGATGGTATAGTGATATGTGGCTGGCAGTGAAAAGAACTTCTTGTATACAGTGTGCAGCTGTGGAGGACATGGACCTTGTATCTGGTGGACTGCTGGGCAAGAGAGGTGGTCCTAGTCTGCATGGCCTCCACGTCACCATTCCTATGGTGGCCTTGAGAGTCAGACCATGAAAGGTTCTGGTCCAGCTGGGAGATGGAGCACTGATGGAAGGCATAACATTGCACGGGATTCTCCTTGCAGAGCAATTCTGAACCATCTTCAGACTGTAGAAAGGAGAGACAGTGGGAGGGCTGTACTAAACAATGGCCCTGACCAATTTCTTGCAGCATGTTGTCTGGTCTGTTTGCCATGAATGATGGAACTGATGCTTAGCAGAGATGCATCATGAACACAGGTGTTTCTGGTCAGGACCTTGGTCAGTACTTTGTCCAGTGTGCATCATCCAATCTACCTGTGAACATGTATGTGACGTTGGTGATTCCCTTGTGGGTGGTTCTGAAATGGCAGACTGCATGAGACTTGCTAGTCCTGTCTCTCAGGCTGCTTCAGGGTCAGTGGGAGAATCAGAATGTCAAGGTCATCATGGCCACAGAATGCGCAGTGAAGAAATGTGTCATCAGCAAACAGTCATATTGCTGATCTGATGTATACCAAGAAGAACACTGGAAAGAGTCATATTGTTGATCTTAGCTTTGGATTGGAATCACTGATGTCTACCAAAAAGAACACTAGTCTAAGGAGAGATCCCTGAGTTACTTTAGGGGGTTACTTAGCCAGCACAGAGAGTCTGAACCCCACCAAAACTTGCTTGGTTCTGTTAGATAGTTCTGGATCCAGTCATGAGTCTGTTGGTGGATACCAAGATGGTGGGGTTTGACAAGGAGTGTATGATGGGGGGAGCTTGTTAAAAGCCTTCAAAACGTCAAGGAGGATGAATGGCATTTGGTTGTCTTTTTATCATTAAAGACTGCTGCGAGGTAAGTTGACGGGATGTTCGTCATTCTCAATAGAGTCGTGTCAAGATCTGTCTGTTTTAGTGTAGTAACCAATGAGGAGAGACTATGTCTCACATGCATACAATCCAAGCTGTGAAAGAGGATGTAGGGGAAAAAGGTAATTCATGATATTACTGCCAAAACAGAATCATAATCTAACCCATAATCACACGATGGCATTTGCCTCTGGTATGTTATATGTTCTGTCAACAGGTATAAATGGCATTGACTGTGTTATAAATTGCTGGTCGCAGACCAGGGACAGTAACCAATCATTTGTAAGTTGTCTGTGGTTTGTGCCAGGTTCTGCTGGCAGCCTATGAGAAAGGACTGCAGTTCCAGCCTCGTCTGGTCAGTCTGTTCCACGGTCAGCACATGGAGCCTTGGTACGTCAAGCTGAACCCTGAGGGTACGCATGTACCGGTCTTAGTACATGGGGCAGTCATCCTCAACAACCCAGAGGAGATCATAGACTACATTGACTCTTTGGAAACAGGTAATTCTTGAACAGACTCTAATTCTTGAACAGACTCTTTGGAAACAGGTAATTCTAGAACAGACTCTGGAAACAGATAATTCTTGAACAGACTCTGTGGAAACAGGTAATTCTTGAACAGACTCTTTGGAAACTGGTAATTTTTTAAACAGACTCTTTGAAAACAGGTATTACTGGAACAGACTCTTTGGAAACAGGGAATTCTTGAACAGACTCTTTGGAAACAGGTAATTTTTGAACGGACTCTTTGGAAACAGGTAATTCTTGAACAGACTCTTTGGAAACATGTAATTTTTGAACTGACTCTTTGGATACAGGTAATTCTTGAACAGACTCTTTGGAAACAGGTAATTTTTGAACGGACTCTTTGGAAACAGGTAATTCTTGAGCAGAGAGTAAGATCCCACTGACAGCAGACCTCCCACAAACATTCAAAGGCATGCGCACACACGCACACATGCACACACGCACGCACGCACGCACTCATGCACACATGCACGTGCACACACACACACACACACACACACACACACACACACACACACACACATGCATGTGTACACACACTCTCACACACACACATACACACACACACACACACACACACACACACACACACACACACACACACACACACACACACTCTCTCTCTCTCTCTCTCTCTCTCTCTCTCTCTCTCTCATGTGCACACTCACACGTACACACACACACACCACGCACTCACACGCGCTTGCATGCCTTCATGCTTACATGCTCACACATGCACATGCGTGAGGGCACATACACACACACGTGTGCACACATACATGCACGCATGCACACATACTCACACACAACACACACACACATGGGTGTATGCATTCATACACGCATGAATATGTACACACACACACATACACACACATTCACTCACACACACACAGACACACACACACACACACACACACACACACACACACACACACACATGTGCATTTGTATAAGACATTTCATGAATGTTGTTAACATCAGAAGAATGCAGACAGCCCCACACACTGCTGAGTGGACAGGGGTTTTCATCACAGCCTTAAACATCAGATCCCCTGAGTGGTCGGCGGTCAGGACACTCAGATCTTTAGACAAACACCTCAACCCTTTGATCACAGACCCCGTCTGTGTGCCCTTCATGACACTCCGATCTTTAGACAAACACCTCAACCCTTTGATCACAGACCCCGCCTGTGTGCCCTTCATGACACTCAGATCTTTGATCACAGACCCCGCCTGTGTGCCCTTCATGACACTCAGATCTTTGATCACAGACCCTGCCTGTGTGCCCTTCATGACACTCAGATCTTTGATCACAGACCCTGCCTGTGTGCGCTTCATGACACTCAGATCTTTGATCACAGACCCTGCCTGTGTGCGCTTCATGACACTCAGATCTTTGATCACAGACCCTGCCTGTGTGCGCTTCATGACACTCAGATCTTTAGACAAACACCTCAACCCTTGGATCACAGACCCCGCCTGTGTGCGCTGATTGCACTTTGAACTCCACACTCAATTGTTTTCATTTCCGTGGACAGGCATGTACACATGCTGACACTGAAACAGATACGCACAGATACACACACACATTCACACTCACACACTCATACCACACACACACATGCATGCATGCACGCACACACGCACGCACACACGCATGCACACTCACACACTCATGCCATACACGGACGCACGCACGCACGCACGCACGCACGCACGCAAGATTATGACTATCAGGCATGAAACATGTCTATGATTGCTATTCATGATAATTATGTGACAGTCACACCTGACTGACGGAGTGGTTCAACAGTGTATTCAGGGGATAAAACATGACCTATAACACTCCTTGCAGAGGCAGGTGTCAGACTGGTGCCGGATGTGACGACGCCCAAAGGACAGACAGTCGCCGCAGTGCGGGAACAGTTGAACCAGGTCCCTGTGGATATCCTGACCTACGGCGTCGTCTTCCACCCCCACCTCACCCCCACCACCTGCCAACTGCCAGCTGCTGTTCAGCGCAGCATGCGAGGTGAGGGGCTGCGAGTGGTGTGAGTGGAGGACGTGTAGCTGTTTGTGTCTGGTCTGAAGGGTACCACACGGGGGTCACATCCCACCTGATGCCCCTAATGATGGTCTTCAGGGTATCACACAGGTCACATCCCACCTGATGCCCTCAATGATGGTCTTCAGGGTATCACACGGGTCACATCCCACCTGATGCCCTCAATGATGGTCTTCAGGGTACCACACGGGTCACATCCCACCTGATGCCCCTAATGATGGCTGGGTTTCTCTGGGTCCTCAGGGTACCACACAGGGGTCACATCCCACCTGATGTCCCCAATGATGGTCTTCAGGGTATCACAACGGGTCACATCCCACCTGATGTCCCCAATGATGGTCTTCAGGGTACCACACGGGTCACATCCCACCTGATGTCCCCAATGATGGTCTTCAGGGTACCACACGGGTCACATCCCACCTGATGTCCCCAATGATGGCTGGGTTTCTCTGGGTCCTCAGGGTATCACACGGGTCACATCCCACCTGATGCCCCCAATGATGGTCTTCAGGGTATCACACGGGTCACATCCCACCTGATGTCCCCAATGATGGTCTTCAGGGTACCACACAGGGGTCACATCCCACCTGATGCCCTCAATGATGGTCTTCAGGGTATCACACAGGTCACATCCCACCTGATGTCCCCAATGATGGCTGGGTTTCCCTGGGTCTTCAGGGTACCACACGGGTCACATCCCACCTGATGTCCTCAATGATGGTCTTCAGGGTATATCACACGGGTCACATCCCACCTGATGTCCCCAATGATGGCTGGGTTTCTCTGGGTCCTCAGGGTACCACACGGGTCACATCCCACCTGATGCCTCCAATGATGGTCTTCAGGGTATCACACGGGTTACATCCCACCTGATGTCCCCAATGATGGCTGGGTTTTTCTGTTTTTTTTTTCTTCAGGTTTTTACAGAGAGATAGAGTGGTAAGAAAGTCATGTTGGACTCCTTGTCTAGCCGTCAGGTTAATGCTGTGAAATCAGGTGCCCCATGTCCAGTGGGTTGATAGGGATTTCACATTGGCTGGTTTTCCACCATCAGGGACAGTCCTTGTTCTGGCCTCAGGATATCATTCCCACACCCTGTCTGTCGCATCTTCCTACTGAGCTGTCCATTGTTGTTGTTGTTGTTGTTGTTATTATTGTTTTTGCATGCTTTTGGCCCTTTTAACTCTCTTTAGTTCTTTTCCTTGAATTTCGATCACCAGTGATCAACGGTTTTCTTCCTGGAATTATGGTATTTAAAACAATATTTTTGTAATCTGAAGCAATATATCGCCTAAAAAACCCGAAATGACTCATTCATCACAAATATATTATTATTTTAGAAATAATGCGCAGAATCTTACGAAAAAAAGAACATCCGTCATGCAAAAATCTCAAAAACTATCGAGAGTTAATAAACTCCCATTTGTTAACATAAGTTCTTCATCTTTTGCAAACATCTGTAGAGACGGTGTTTCTCCACACCTAACCTTGGTGCCATCACAATGGATATTTCCCCAGACCTGTTTACTCTTACGATTTTGCCGTAATTTTTACGGGAAAAAATCGAAATTACGGGAATTACGGCCAAAAAAAATTATTACGGGAAAAAAAAAAAAAAAAATCTTAAACGCAAAGTTTCTTTTGCTACGATTCCGGTCAAAAGGCAAACAGCATTGAAGCGTTTCCCAGCGTGCCTTGCGTCTTATCCTTTGCAAAGATGGCGACGAAGCGAACACGCGCGCCCACGGCTGGTTCATCCAAATGTTCAGAAGTTGCAAAAGTTCGGCAACAGTTCCGTGAATCATACCTGAAGACGCCTGGAATACAGAGATCGTCACTTGGCGAAGAGTATGCCTTCTGTGGTTACTGTTCATCGGATTTTTCTATCGCGCATTCAGGCCAGTATGACATAGAGTTACACTGCAAAACGAAAAACACCTGAAGTACGTTGAAACGAAGAAAGATGCCGAGTCTTCACAGAAACTGACATCGTTTTTCACGACTGAAAAGAAGAATACCAAAAAGGAGTTCGATGATTTGTCTGTCATAAGGGCAGAAGCAATGGTAGCGGAAACCTTGGTGAAAATGAACGTGCCATTGTCTGTGTCTGATGTTATCATTGTGGTGTTTCCAAGTTCAAGAAGCATGAACTTGACTTCAGAGTGCCTGCTAGCTGAACAACATATAGTGACTTGCAACATTAGTATACTTATAAACAGTATTCAAGAGTGGCTTCTTCATCATAAAGTGATTTGTGTGTATGAAATACAAGGATACTCCCACTCCCAGTTGTGGTGTTTACAAGTTCAAGCATGAAACAGACTTGAGAGTGCCTGGTAGCTGAACAATTTGAAGGTAACTGGTAAGTAAAGTGTTATTAAAAATTAAATACTATAATTGTATAATTAACCAAAGTCTTGTTATTATGGTATAAATGCTTTACATTTGATATACATGTGTAAGTGCAAAAAGTCGCTAAATATTGCGATTATGAAAATTACAGGTTTTTTTTCTGAAATTACAGGTTTTTTTTATGAGACATTACAGGTACACGAAATTGGGGTAAACAGGTCTGTTTCCCCTTTCAGGTCACAAAAAATGAAAATGTGCAGAACTCACTGAAATGTTAGGGTCGTGTCGATGCACAGAAGAATGACTGAATTTCTGCTCAGATCGCGCCTGGCAAATGTTATGTTGCATTCAAAGAAACAAAATTTAAGATAAGTCTCTCCAGATCACACGCACGCAACAGAAGAGCAAAATAGCTAAACTATTTGTTTGTTGGAAATCAGGGAGGTGAGGTGGGATCAGGCATTGGCTTAAGGGACTGAAGTTGTGTGTGTGTATTAAGTTAGAAGAAAAAAATGTAATAGTCTCTGGGTGGCCATCAGAAACCAAAGGTTCTATACAGACTGGAGGTCCTACCACAATGTGAGAGAAGCATTTCACCTAGTTTTTGTCCTGGTGGGGCAGGAGTGGTAGTGGAACAGAAGGGCCATGAAGTGATGCAGGTTCCACTCTGATTGGAAAAAGGAAGTTCCTTTCTGACGCTGCTTTTTTTTTCTTTCTTTTTTTTTTCTTTTTTTTTTCTAGTTTTTTTCGTTTTGTTTTTCAGCAGATTCTAAAGCACAGCTGTTACCAGCTGTCAATTCCACTCATAGTCTGTTGTACCAGTTTGATGTTTGCTGTGCAGTGTCTCCTCTGGTGGGTTGCATGTCTTGACCTGATTTGGACTGCTCTCTGTGGACTGCCAGTGCTAGGGTTCAACAAGTTGAGCTTTAGCATGGTTGTGTTTGGAGTCAACAGGAGTGGGGATAGAGTAATGCCATTGGGAGGGACCAGAGGAGACCAGGAAACAGCTTTTCATGGAAAATGAATGAAAAATAGGAAAGAAAAAGAAGTGGGGACAGCTCTAAAGAGGTGCATTGTTTCATCACAGGTCCTGTAGAAAGTAGGCACAAGACCAGCAGATGTGGCAAAGTGATCGGCGTTGTAGAGTCCTGGCTGGGAGGTCATGGGTTCGATTCCCCTCAATTTGTGGGAGTGTTCTGCCCTGACTGTGCAGTCAAGTTTCATCCACTTGATGATGAATCTCTGATAGTGTTGTTAAAATTAGTGTTGTTAAAATAAGTGTTAAAATGTTCTGACCAACACTGTAGGTGTCTGTATTTCTTGGGCCTGGTTGGCCTGAGGTCATATTATGAAAGTGAATGTAGAATAGCCCTGTCGTGGAGTCTGATACGGGAATGGACATTCATCACATCATCTTTATCATCCTCATCCACAGCAGTCAGCCTAAAAAGAAGTATTAAATTCTGTGTCCGTTTGTGCCCTTCTCTGGGGGTCAGTTTGGGTTTCCTCTCCATGTTTCTGCCTGTGGTGAGGTTCTGTCGGGTCATTTGGTGAGGTTCTGTCAGTCATTGGTGAGGTTATGTCGGGGTCATTTGGTGAGGTTCATCGGGGGGCAACGGTATTGGCAGATTTAAGGGGACCGCTGTGGGATGGATGCGGTGGCACCCTCTGGAAGGAAAGCTCACTCGCACTGGCTCTGTGACTGAGCAGTTTGTGTCGTCAGTAGTCTTAGTAGGTGGTGTCATGTGTATTTAGGATCAGAACATGCACTGAACAATGCTGGAGTGACTTAATTGGCAGCGGAGCAGTATCTCCTCTAGTGGGTTGCCTCAGGACAACTTGATGTTCACTGCTCCCTATGGATTGACAGTGCTGAAGTTGTGGCAGGACAATCCAGGGTGTGGCTATAGACAGACAGCCGGGACGACTGGTGTGGGTGCTGTGTCACTGAGGTGGGAGGAGTGGTGTGGGTGCTGTGTCACTGAGGTGGGAGGTGTGGTGTGGGTGCTGTGTCACTGAGGTGGGAGGTGTGGTGTGGGTGCTGTGTCACTGAGGTGGGAGGTGTGGTGTGGGTGCTGTGTCACTGAGGTGGGAGGAATGGTGTGGGTGCTGTGTCACTGAGGTGGGAGGAATGGTGTGGGTGCTGTGTCACTGAGGTGGGAGGAATGGTGTGGGTGCTGTGTCACTGAGGTGGGAGGAATGGTGTGGGTGCTGTGTCACTGAGGTGGGAGGAGTGGTGTGGGTGCTGTGTCACTGAGGTGGGAGGAATGGTGTGGGTGCTGTGTCACTGAGGTGGGAGGAATGGTGTGGGTGCTGTGTCACTGAGGTGGGAGTGGTGTGGGTGTTGTGTCACTGAGGTGGGACGACTGGTGTGGGTGCTGTGTCACTGAGGTGGGAGGAGTGGTGTGGGTGTTGTGTCACTGAGGTGGGAGGAGTGGTGTGGGTGTCATGTCACTGAGGTGGGAGGAGTGGTGTGGGTGTCATGTCACTGAGGTGGGAGGAGTGGTGTGGGTGCTGTGTCACTGAGGTGGGAGGAATGGTGTGGGTGTCATGTCACTGAGGTGGGAGGTGTGGTGTGGGTGTTGTGTCACTGAGGTGGGAGGAATGGTGTGGGTGTCATGTCACTGAGGTGGGAGGAGTGGTGTGGGTGTCATGTCACTGAGGTGGGAGGAGTGGTGTGGGTGCTGTGTCACTGAGGTGGGAGGAGTGGTGTGGGTGCTGTGTCACTGAGGTGGGAGGAGTGGTGTGGGTATCATGTCACTGAGGTGGGAGGAGTGGTGTGGGTGTTGTGTCACTGAGGTGGGAGGAGTGGTGTGGGTGTCATGTCACTGAGGTGGGAGGAGTGGTGTGGGTGTCATGTCACTGAGGTGGGAGGAGTGGTGTGGGTGTCATGTCACTGAGGTGGGAGGAGTGATGTGGGTGTTGTGTCACTGAGGTGGGAGGAGTGGTGTGGGGTTGTGTCACTGAGGTGGGAGGAGTGGTGTGGGTGTTGTGTCACTGAGGTGGGAGGAATGGTGTGGGTGTTGTGTCACTGAGGTGGGAGGAGTGGTGTGGGTGTTGTGTCACTGAGGTGGGAGGAGTGGTGTGGGTGTCATGTCACTGAGGTGGGAGGAGTGGTGTGGGTGTCATGTCACTGAGGTGGGAGGAGTGGTGTGGGTAAGATAATGTTGCTTATAGCCCAGCCGACCGCAAAGGGCCACATCAGGGCTGGAGTGGTGTGGGTGTCATGTCACTGGGGTGGGAGGAATGGTGTGGGTGTCATGTCACTGAGATGGAGGAGTGGTGTGGGTGTTGTCACTGAAATGGGAGGAGTCGTGTGGTGTCGTGTCACTGAGGTGGCACAGAAGATGAGACAGCAACTCCCCCCCCCCCCCCCTTCAAATACAGAGTATAATGGCACTAAGACATACACTGACCATGTGGTCATCTTGACTGGTGTGTTCCCTGCACCACAAACACCAGGCTATTTCTCTGTGTGACGACACTAACTCATACACTGACCATGTGGTCATCTTGACTGGTGTGTTCCCTGCACCACAAACACCAGGCTATTTCTCTGTGTGACGACACCAACACATACACTGACCATGTGGTCATTGTTCCCTGCACCACAAACACCAGGCTATTTCTCTGTGTGACAACACCAACACATACACTGACCATGTGGTCAGTCGCTATTTCTCTGTGTGACGACACCAACACATACACTGACCATGTGGTCAGTCGCTATTTCTCTGTGTGACGACACCAACACATACACTGACCATGTGGTCATTGTTCCCTGCACCACAAACACCAGGCTATTTAATGAATTCATACATCTTGCTTTGGTTGCCAGGTCATCTCAGGCAATTCTTGTAAACTCATCTCTTTTCATTTCATTTTTCCGGTGGAAAGGTTTTCCTGCTAGGACGTTTGCTGTTGGCCTCAAAAGATTCTCTCACGAGTGAAGACTCAACAGTGCCATTTTCTCTGGCAAGGGTAATAATTCCTGTTGGTCTGTACTTTTGACATTATTGGATTTCCTCCCTTGATTACCTTGGCCACAACATAACCTGGATGAGTTATCCAGAAGTTCGAGATGAGAAGGATATGTGTGTTTGAGTGTGTGTGTCTCTCTCTCTCCTCTGTGTTGCTATTTCTGTCTGAATGTTTGTCTGCCTCCCAATCTCTACCTCCACCTCCCTCCCCTCTCACTCTCTCTCTCTCTGTCTCACTGTCTCAAAAGTTTGTATATATATATATATATATATATATATACAAACTTTTGAGACAGTGAGACAGAGAGAGAGAGAGAGAGCACGGCAGTTCTTACTGCTACATTTAGTCGCTGGAGTCAGTCTTCACAAAGCGTGAGACGTAAAACCGAAGAAACAAATTGTGAGCAGTCTTGTATCCACACCCTGGAGTGCTATCGAAATAAGGCCCGAAACGGTTCGCTTGAAGGGCTTCGAGTAAGCGTGGAGAATAGCGAACAACACATTGCTTTGCTGTCTGTATCGCGCCTAGGTACACAACGACTACACACATGCGCTCGCAGCTTTAACCGCGAGAAAAGCGGAATTGTCTCTGTCCACAACACACTGTGAGCTATTTTCTGAGCCAAGTGGCGTCAACTGCAAGACAGATTCACCATCCTTGCTTCCCTGATTCTGTTCCAGAAGCGCTTGAATTCTTACACATACACGAACGCACGCACGTACGCGTGCGCGCGCGCGCACACACACGCACACACACACACACACACACACCACACACACACACACACACACACACACACACATGCGCACACGCATGCACGCGTGCGCGCGCACTCACAATATGTACATAAAAGCAGAAACTTACCGTCAATACCCTCATTATGGTTATTAACATTACAGATGTGGGTTTAGGTATGAACTTTTAACAGCCTGACTAATGGAAAAAAACAAAACAAAAACAAGACCAGCGCTTGAAAAACTGCTGCAACCCAAAGTCGAGTGTGTGTGTGTGTGTGTGTGTGTGTGTGTGTGTGTGTGTGTGTGTGTGTGTGTGTGTGAGAGAGAGAGAGAGAAAGAGAGAGAGAGAGAGAGAGAGAGAGAGAGAGAGAACGAGAAAGAGAGTGAGAGAGGAATGGTTGAGTAAACATGACTACACAGACACTGCATGCAAATTTACCACTTATAAAATAAATAGGGAAGAAAAGAAACATGCACATGACCCCGGGCGGCAGCAAAAACTGGAAGGAGAGGGGGAAAAAGAGAGGAGAGAGAGAGTTTTAGAGAGAGGGGGAGGGAAGTTTGGGGGTTTGGGGAGGATGATATTAAAAAAATCATACAAAAAGAAACAGAATGCAGGGAAACCCTTTTGTACCCCCAAAAATAAATAAAAGCTCAGAAAAGAGAGAGGGGGGAAGTGGAGGTGGGACCCCTGGAGGATGTTTAAATAAACTTTTAAAAAAAATTTACATGCACAATAGCTTTGTACATAAAAAATAAATAAAAGGATATCAGAAGAAAATTTTCACATGACAATGGTTGCACTCAAAATGAACAATCTCTTTTTCTCTCTCTCCTCTCTCTCTCTCTCTCTCCTCTTTTCTTCCCCCTCTTCCCCTCTTCTCTCTCCCAACACACCACACACACACCACACACACAACACACACCAAACACACACCAAAAAATTTACATATACAGGGCACGGGGCATACGAGGGGGGGGGGGGGGGAGAGAAGAGAGAGAGAGAGAGAGAGAAGAGAGAGAGAAAAAACTGAATGAAACTGACGTCATGCATTTTTCACAGAAAAAAACAGATTCACACACACACAAAAACCCCAAAACAACACACACCACACACACAACACCACACACACACACAACATATACACGGCACACGGCTACGAGACGAGGGGGGTCGGGGGGGGGGAGGGGGGAGAGAGAGAGACAGAGAGGGGAGAGAAGAGGGGGGGGGGGAAGAGAGAGAGAAGAGAGAGAGAGAGAGAGAGAGAGAAGAGAGGAGAAGCTAAAATTGAAAATGACTGCATGCTGACTTAACAGAACAAAACAGATCACACACACACAAACACACACACCACAAACACCAACACACACACACACCACACACATGCCCAAACAACACAAACACACAACCACACACACACACACACACACACACACCACACAAAAACGCCCCCACACACACCCCCGGGCACCAACGCACGCAGCATGACCACACACACCACAACCCCAAGTGTACTCACATGGTAAAGCCTTGGTTCTGTGTCAATTCCACTTCTCACACAAAAAACTGTTCACTATCATTTTTAAACACAACACAAACTTCTTGTTGCACATCTCTGGTGTGTCCTAACTCCAATCAGCGGCTTGTGTTCAAGAGGTGAAAAATGAGGGGGCTTTTGCTTTTGTCCCCTTCCCTCTCAAACCCCCCCCCCACCCCCCCCCCCGGTCCCCCACCCCCACACTTTAACTGAATCACTTTCCCGTTTGAAAAAAAAATCAAAACAAAAAACTAATTGAAGTTAGTAGTTACTCTCACTTAAAGAAATAATTTTAAAACCTATATTTTTTCAAATAGCTAATTTTGGAAAAAAAGCCCCTATTTGCTTCCGTCTTAGTTCGTGCCCTGTTTTGGGGCCGCATTTTTCGTGTCCCCGATACATTCAAACAATTTTGTTCATTTCTTTTGCTCGTTCTTTCCTGAGGGGTGTTCGGTTCACTTGTGCTTTCCGGGGGTTTTGTATTTTTTTTCAGCAAAATCGGGGGTCCCCCCATTTGGCATGTACAGCTTTTATCAGGGATGTGAAGTTTAAATGGGGCAATTTTGTGAAAAAGCTTTTTCTGTTTTTGTCATGGTGCCTTCAGCGACAAAAAGCCTGGGATTTTTTTCTGAACGGAGACAATGCTTTGTCAATGCCATTTGGGAAAGGGTCTCACTGATGCCCTCTTTAATCTTTGGGTGGGTTTTTGTGGATCAGATGTGCACAAAAGGAAACTTGTTTTTTGACTAGATAAGGGTTCATTGAGGCAGCTGGGGGGAGTCTGCCGATACAGTTCTAGGACTTTTCCGGGGTTGATGTGGGTTTAGTGGAAAAGAAAATGAAATACACTTCAAAATAAGTTTATTTTGGGACTTTCGTTTTGCGGTTGGAATACTGTTTGAGAACGGGAGATTTCTTTATCTTTTTTCTGGTCTCCCACCTTTACTCTGCTGTTTAAAGTGAGTGCAAGGCCCCACTGACTGACGATAAATTTTGGGGCAAACAGGGGCCCCTAAATTTTTTGGGGTTTTTTAAATTTTGCCAATGCACGGGCCCTTTTCGTAGTTGAATTTTTTGCGGTTTGTCAATTTTTTAAAGTTTTTCACAAAACACACAAACATTTTTTAATGTACTTCCTCCCTATCTTTCCAAAAATTACATTGAAGATTACGTTTATTTCAGAAACAACCCAAACACGTTACTACAAATTTTTTTTTATCTTTTTTTGATCTTTTAAAACCTTTTCCCACACGTCGCCAAGACCTTTTAAAATGTTATAATGTTCAGTGAGAGAATGACCGTTTTGTTCCATAATCCTTTCGGCCCCCCCCTCTTCTTCTCACTCCTCCTCCCCTTTTTCTCCCCCTTCTCTCTCCTCTTCCTCTCTCTCACACACACACACACGCAAAGCACGCACGCACGCCGCAACCCCGCACACAAAACACACACCACCAAACACACACACACACAAAAACCCTAAAGTACTACCAAAAACACACTTTAATTTGAATTTTCCGATAGAAATAGTAGTAGTGATTGGAAAAAAAGTATATTTTTAAATTTAAAATTATTCACTTATTTTGTTTTTGCCCCACACCATTACTGTTATCATAGTATTTTTTGCTTGTAGTAATTTGTTACCTCTACGTTTCCCTTTAATTGGCCTACGTTTCTCTACATGCAAAACCAAATACATAAAAATGTAGCAACAATGAAAAAAAATTTTTATATACAAGGTGAAATAGGCCCCTTTCAAATGCTAACTAACTTTTCATTCACAAAGATTTTTGCCAAACCCCGGCCCCCAACTTCGGGTCACAAAAACTCTCACCCCGCGACATCAGGCAGGGAACACGCCGCGCGCGCCAGGTATAGCCTGGGGTTTTTCCGGGCGCAAATTTTTGCGAAAGTTTTAAAAAACAACTAATTATGGGATCAAGAGAAGAGCGAAATGCCAGCTTTTGTCACACTTCAAGTACTCATGCGTATTGCTCTCGAAAAAGAAATTTTAGTCTAAAAACCTCTGTAAAGTAAATATAAATTAATAAGTTTCCCAGTCTCGAAGCGTCCCAAACAAGCGTGGGGCTGAGGAAAGATCCGCGTCTGGTAAGTGCGGTGGCTGATCTTTGGGTAGCTGGGGTCAAAAGGGGAAAACGTTGAAGAACAAAAAAGCGTGGCTGTGGTGGTTGGCGGGGCCCTGAGAGAGAGAGAAACTACTACTAGAGAAAAAATGTATAGGGTCATTCTCGACATGGCTCAGCATGGGGGGCCCCTCATGCAAAAAATAAGGCCCTTTTTAAATTAAAAATATATTTTTTTTTTGCACCTTGTTTTCTTTATTTTATTAAGAAAATCCAGGAATCAGATTCCGATGTGTGTTTGAAAAAAGATCCTTTTTGTTTAAACTTTTTGTTTTAAAATTTGGGCGTTTTTGCTTACTTCCGTTGTGACATGCCTTTGGGGGGTATAATTGCAGTTAAAATACTGAATGAAAATATAATTTTCATACAAGCATAGGGAAAAACTCTACAGGCCTTTTTTCATTGATCGTTGGTTTTAAATTTTTTGTCCGCAATACTCGCTTTTCTGAAATTGGCAAAAAAAAAAATACGGTGATGCACGAATGTGTGGTTTCCAAAACAGTGGTCAACGAAAGACAGACGACAACATTTTAAAGTAGTGACTAAACAGGGCATCGAACTAAAGAAAAACATATTCTGCTTGAATTCTAGTTCAATTCAGTGTGAATGAGATTAAAATTGAGTATTTAACAATAATTAAGTAACTTTTCTGTCGTGGCGTACTGAAACACGAGTTATGTGTGTGCAATTGCTCAGGCTCTTTTGCAGAGCTGTAGAACATGAACAAATGCTGCATATGAATATTTGAAGGTCTGTTTAGGGACTAACTTGTAGAGTGATAAGCTACTTTCTACACTCTGTTTTGAAGGAGACGTGACAAATCGAATTCGTGGCATCCGATTCGTAACTGCTGTGTTGCATGTGTAAGGCAGCAGCCAATTGCACTGGGCTCTATTATTTCATATTAGTTTCTTTGCTCACAACCAGTCTTTTGTGAATGTTTTATCTAACACTGATTACTGTTATGCATTTTTTAATAGTTTCCTATGCAGAATTTGCTGATTGCGAAGATGAAGTTGTGTAATTGGGGAAAAAAAAACAGGTGAACTCTGAGACCTGAAAATTTTGCCAGTAAAAATTGGGTCCCCTTTGATTTTTGCTTTAGTCAAGTTACAAGCAGCACAGCATTTTGCTGTGTTATGTAAATCATGTTTCTAAATTAAGCTCTGAATCAGTAGTATGGTTTACAGGTTTATAACAGTTGTATTTCTAAATATTCTTACCTTGATTATGAACAGATCAAATTTTCAGGCAAATGAGAACAAATTTAATACATCTGTGTTGTAACAAATGTAGAATGATGCCACAGTGTTCATGCTGGAGTGGTATCCAAGTTACATGTACCACAGCATTTTGATATATTATGTAAATCATTTGTCTGAATTAAGCTCTTGAGTCAGCAGTATGATTTATAGGTGTCTAACAATTACATTCCAATATATTCTGTGCCTTGATTATCAACAGATAGAATTTTTAGACAAATGAGAAGAAAAACGAAAGGAACAGCAGCGTGTATCTGCCATTAATTTCAAAGAAGTAGGTTTGATGTAAATTTATTTATGTTAGTGGTCACTGAACTACTAGGATTTTTTTTTTTACTTTTGACCTCGAAGTAGATGTTATCAAAACCTTTAAATAAGGAAAAAAATTGACATTTGGGTTTATGAAACATGTATGGTTGAAAAGAAAAAAAGATAAAAAATCTTTATTAACATCTCCAAGAAAATTAATGATCTAAAATATGTAAAAAACAAACAAAGAAATAGTATCCCAAGGTATTTCTGTGGTGTGGACTTATGTTCACAGGGCATGGGTAGGGGAGGTCGGTATGAGTAGAAAGAGTTCTGTTCACAGGGCATGGGTAGGGGAGGTCGGTATGAGTAGAAAGAGTTAAGATAGGGAAAAAGGGAATATCACAGGGTTGGGTTTTTTGTGTGGATATTTTAAGTTGAATTGTAAGTTTGGTGTCATGCGTTACATGTGTCACATTTTCATTTAACTCATCACATCTTCAAAGCAAAAACAGAATTATATGTGAAACTGCTATGTTATGAATGTGTGTTGATTGCTCTATATGAAAATTGATACTTAAATATATCTTTCATGCTACACGTTCTATGAGCAAAATTTGTTTGAGTGCAAAAAATGTGTGCATGGGTACATTATTTGGTTTTATTCCCAAAAGCAAATGAAAATGATTGAAAGCACATTATTTGGTTTTATTCCCATAAGCAAATGAAAATGATTGAAACTATGAAAGTACAAAATAATGTCACAAAGTCCTTAATATATACATCTAAACTTGTTTAAAGCTGTCAAACTAAAAAACAAACAAACAACACTTTCCATGTTGGTATTAATAGTTGCACTTGGTGTCCTAGGTTACACGTGTCACACGATAACATGACAGGATTTTTTCAAAATTGATATGACTAATATCAACATTTCAGTTATGTTTCCCCAGTAATGAAACTAGACATGCTTGGCAATCTTTTACAGTCATTAGCTATTTAGAATAAAAAGTTGATTTTTTAATAGTATCCATGTCACAGTTCTGGGCATATTTCAGAAGAATGACTCATATCTATAATTATATCTCTATCTATCTGTCTATCTACGGAACAAATCTGGTTTTCTTGTTTGTCATCCTTTTCTGTTTTTGCCTGCCTGCCAGTTTTTCCTCAAAAGACTGCATTTTTCTGTCCTTCTGTGTGTATCTAGTTTCTCTATTTATCTTCCTCTGTTTCCTTCTGTCTGTGTGTGTGTGTGTGTGTGTGTGTGTGTGTGTGTGTGTGTGTGTGTGTGTGTGTGTGTGTGCCTCTGTTGATTTGTGTCTCTGTTCATTCATTCCTCCGCCTCTCTCTTGGTAAGTAATGCCTCCATGAAAGCATTGCTGATGAAGAATAATTTGAAATGCCCCTGGTTGAACAGTTACCACATTTCAGGCGGTTCATCAAATGCAAAGTACTCTCAGCAGAACTGAAAAGAACTTCACTGGAAAAGATGATGGACAGTGAAATGGATATGGGAAAGTGGCTTGATTTAACTTCACTGGAAAAAGACGATGGATATGGGAAAGTGGCTTGATTTAACTTCACAGGAAAAAGACGATGGACAGTGAAATGGATGTGGAAAGTGGCTTGATTTAACTTCACCGGAAAAAGACGATGAACAGTGAAATGGATATGGAATGTCGCTTGACTTCCCCCTCTCCTCCCCAGCCCCACCCCCCTCCTCCTCTTCCTTCCTTCCTGCCACCTCCCCAAATAAATAAAAAGAGCTCAGACAGTCTGATGTGAGATTTACCAGAAATAGCTGTGTAGGTGTGCCTGACCTCTGTCTGGTCTGTGTGTCTGTTGTTGGTGATGACACTGATAGGGGTTGTGTTACACCTGCTAATTGTGTGCCCTGTACACGGCACTCAGTGTGGCCTGGTCTTCTCTCCCCTGTCTTGCCTGCCTGCCGTAGCTTGGGACCCAGCAGTGACACCAGCAGGTGTGGAGGTTTTCATCTCAGTGGAGGCTGCCCTAACCCTTTTGTGTTTTGGAGTCTGCCTCCTCAATGGCCTTTAAATTATACTTCAACCAACCAGTGCCCTGGTAGAAAAATGGGAAAGAGTCTCCTTAGTGCTGAGCTCAGGGGACAGCATGCACACACACCACACACACAAAAAAGAGCAGACAGAAAAGGCTGTATTTACTGTTTTCAGTGTAATAGCATATGAAAAATCCAAATGCATTCTTAAGGATTTTGTGTGTGTCTGTGTGTGCGTATGTGCACACACATGCGTGTGCGGATGTGTGTGTCTGTGTATGTGTGTGTTCTTGTGCATATGTGCTTGAAGTTGTTCACTTAGAGTTAGGTAAAACAAAAAACCACATGCAATAGCCCTTAAATGGGGCATTAATAGGTGTAGCCCCCTGTTTTCTTTTTTTTTTTCCTCATTGATCATAACGTCTATTTACTGTCAGAAATATTTTTGAAGTAATCAGACTAGTTGTACAAAAAAGAGAAAAGAAATATTTCATGATCAGATTTATCATGAAATGACATTGAAAAGTGTAAAAACTTGAAGAAGCTATTTGAGAGCAATCTAATTTTGTTTAAATGAAGGATGTTAGTTTTAAGACTGCATATACATATACAAGTTCATTTACTGATTGTGAATGAAACCTGGTTTAAAGCCTTTAAAAAAAAAAAAAAAGTGATGGATGCATTTGTTGGGTGTTAAATGTGTGTGTGTGTGTGTGTGTGGTGTGTGTGTGTGTGTGTGTGTGTGTGTGTGTGTGAAGAGAGAGAGAGAGAGAGAGAGACAGACAGACAGACAGACAGACAGACAGAGAGAGAGAGAGACAGAGAGAGAGAGAGAGAGATATTTCCCTGCTTGTCCTCTTTAGTACTTGAACCTTTAGTGCCAAAGAACAGAACTAATGTTTCAGTCATGGCTATGTTCCAGAGCTTTAAACATTGAAAGAAAAGTTATTGAGATTGAAAACTTGTGATGAAAATCATGTTGTGTGCCAGCACAGAAAGAATGATTTCTGACTGAAAGACTGATATCCAACTGAAAGACTGATATCCAACTGAAAGACTGATATCTGACTGAAGGATTGATATCTGACTGAAAGACTATCTGACTGAAAGACTGATATCTGACTGAAAGATTGATATCTGACAGAAAGACTGATATCTGATCTGCTTCCCTTTGCTACTTTTTCCATTGTAAAACAAGAGAGAGCGAGACATTGAGGGCCACAGACACTGAGACTTCTGTTTATGTTGGTCAATGAGGATATTGTAAAACAAGAGAGAGCGAGACATTGAGAGCCACAGACTCTGAGACTTCTGTTTATGTTGGTCAATGAGGATATTGTAAAACAAGAGAGAGCGAGACATTGAGAGCCACAGACTCTGAGACTTCTGTTTATGTTGGTCAATGAGGATATTGTAAAACAAGAGAAAGCGTGACATTGAGAGCCACAGACTCTGAGACTTCTTTTGATGTTGATCAATGAGGATATTGTAAAACAAGAGAGCATGACATTGAGAGCCACAGACTCTGAGACTTCTTTTTATGTTGATCAATGATGATATTGTAAAACAAAGAGAGCGTGACATTGAGGGCACAGACTTTGAGACTTCTGTTTATGTTGATCACTGAGGATATTGTAAAACAAGAGAGAACGTGACATTGAGGGCCACAGACTCTGAGACTTCTTTTTATGTTGATCACTGAGGATGAGGATGATGAAGATGATGCTTTGACTTGAGGTGTGTTCCAGCCAGAGACTATATGATGGGGCTGTATTCCAAACTTTTATTCCAAACTTCCTTGCATGCACATGATACTGGGCATCAGCCAGACGCAAGAGATACAGACACCTGCAGTGTTGATCAGAGAATTTGAATAACTGTCTCACATGTCTAAGATGGGTCATTTATTGTGGATGACACTGGATGATGTGGTTCCATGTATGCGGATAACACTGGATGATGGGGTTCCAGTATGTGGATGATACTGGATGATGGGGTTCCATGTATGTGGATGACACTGGATGATGGGTTCCATGTATGTGGATGATAGTGGATGATGGGGTTCCATGTATGCAGATGACACTGGATGATGGGGTTCCATGTATGTGGATGACACTGGATGATGGGGTTCCATGTATGTGGATGACACTGGATGATGGGGTTCCATGTATGTGGATGATAGTGGATGATGGGGTTCCATGTATGTGGATGATAGTGGATGATGGGGTTCCATGTATGCGGATGACACTGGATGATGGGGTTCCATGTATGTGGATGATACTGGATGATGTGGTTCCATGTATGTGGATGACACTGGATGATGGGTTCCAGTCTACCCATGTGAGCCCACAGCAGACTGCTCTAGAGAGAAAGGAGCCAGCAAAGGCTGAAAGATCCCCCAAGTAATGCCTGGGATGGGAATCGAACCCACAGTCTCCCAGCCAGCAACATGTGATGGCTAATCATCACGCCATGGTGGGTATGGCCCTTTGTTTCTCTCCCCACAGGATGACTCAGATCAGTTGTATTGTTCCTGCTGTCACATTCTGTTTTATAGCTGGTTCAGCTTGGCCCTTTCCCCGTGTTCTGTGGGTTCACATAAAAGTATGGTCATTGATTGGTGTGGAAAGTGAGTGGCCTCTCCCGGGGCATACTTTTTCCATGGCATGGAGAGAAATTACTTTAGAGAGACGATTTCAGTTGGACTGAGTAGTTCTTGATGAAATTTATCAAGGTGTACCCCTTTCACAAATTTATTTATTTGATACAGCAAGCATGTGGTTCACTGTCATGCACGTTGGTGGACAGGCTTACCAAACCAGGACAATTAACAGAGGAATCTTCTTACCCAAAATAAGAAGATGGTGGACAATCAACAAGATGAATAGATTATTCTTGATTTTTTTACAGTGATAAATGATGTCATTTGTTGCACATTAGCAGTGCTAAATGCACAAATAGCCGTTATAATAGATTCCAGATTGTAGCAGAGCCATTGTGATAGATTCTAGATTGTAGCAGAGCCATTATGATAGATACCAGATTGTAGCAGAGCCATTATGATAGATACCAGAATGAACCAGAGCCTTCATGATAGATACCAGAATGAACCAGAGCCTTCATGATAGATACCAGAATGAACCAGAGCCTTCATGATAGATACCAGAATGAACCAGAGCCTTCATGATAGATACCAGAATGAACCAGAGCCATTATGATAGATACCAGAATGAACCAGAGCCATTATGATAGATACCAGAATGAACCAGAGCCATCATGATAGATACCAGAATGTACCAGAGCCATTATGATAGATACCAGAATGAACCAGAGCCATCGTGATAGATACCAGAATGAACCAGAGCCATCGTGAAAGATCCCAGAATGTACCAGAGCCATCATGATAGATACCAGAATGTACCAGAGCCATCGTGATAGATACCAGAATGAACCAGAGCCATCGTGATAGATACCAGAATGAACCAGAGCCATCATGATAGATACCAGAATGAACCAGAGCCATCGTGATAGATACCAGAATGAACCAGAGCCATCGTGATAGATACCAGAATGAACCAGAGCCATCGTGATAGATACCAGAATGAACCAGAACCATCGTGATAGATACCAGAATGAACCAGAGCCATCATGATAGATACCAGAATGAACCAGAGCCATCATGATAGATACCAGAATGAACCAGAGCCATTGTGATAGATCCCAGAATGAACCATAGCCATCATGATAGATCCCAGAATGAACCAGAGCCATCATGATAGATCTCAGATTGAACCAGAGCCATCATGATAGATCCCAGAATGAACCAGAGCCTTCATGATAGATCCCAGAATGAACCAGAGCCTTCATGATAGATACCAGAATGAACCAGAGCCTTCATGATAGATCCCAGAATGAACCAGAGCCGTCATGATAGATCCCAGAATGAACCAGAGCCGTCATGATAGATCCCAGAATGTACCAGAGCCATCATGATAGATCCCAGAATGAACCAGAGCCATCATGATAGATCCCAGAATGAACCAGAGCCTTCATGATAGATCCCAGAATGTACCAGAGCCATCATGATAGATCCCAGAATGAACCAGAGCCATCATGATAGATCCCAGATTGAACCAGAGCCATCATGATAGATCCCAGAATGAACCAGAGCCATTATGATAGATCCCAGAATGTACCAGAGCCATCATGATAGATACCAGAATGAACCAGAGCTATCATGATAGATCCCAGAATGAACCAGAGCCATCATGATAGATCCCAGAATGAACCAGAGCCATCATGATAGATACCAGAATGTACCAGAGCCATCATGATAGATACCAGAATGAACCAGAGCCATCATGATAGATCCCAGAATGAACCAGAGCCATCGTGATAGATACCAGAATGAACCAGAGCCATTGTGATAGATACCAGAATGAACCAGAGCCATCATGATAGATCCCAGAATGAACCAGAGCCTTCATGATAGATACCAGAATGAACCAGAGCCATCATGATAGATCCCAGAATGAACCAGAGCCATCATGATAGATCCCAGAATGAACCAGAGCCATCATGATAGATCCCAGAATGAACCAGAGCCATCATGATAGATCCCAGAATGAACCAGAGCCATCATGATAGATCCCAGAATGAACCAGAGCCATCATGATAGATCCCAGAATGAACCAGAGCCTTCATGATAGATCCCAGAATGTACCAGAGCCATCATGATAGATCCCAGAATGAACCAGAGCCATCATGATAGATCCCAGATTGAACCAGAGCCATCATGATAGATCCCAGAATGAACCAGAGCCATTATGATAGATCCCAGAATGTACCAGAGCCATCATGATAGATACCAGAATGAACCAGAGCTATCATGATAGATCCCAGAATGAACCAGAGCCATCATGATAGATCCCAGAATGAACCAGAGCCATCATGATAGATACCAGAATGTACCAGAGCCATCATGATAGATACCAGAATGAACCAGAGCCATCATGATAGATCCCAGAATGAACCAGAGCCATCGTGATAGATACCAGAATGAACCAGAGCCATTGTGATAGATACCAGAATGAACCAGAGCCATCATGATAGATCCCAGAATGAACCAGAGCCTTCATGATAGATACCAGAATGAACCAGAGCCATCATGATAGATCCCAGAATGAACCAGAGCCATCATGATAGATCCCAGAATGAACCAGAGCCATCATGATAGATCCCAGAATGAACCAGAGCCATCATGATAGATCCCAGAATGAACCAGAGCCATCATGATAGATCCCAGAATGAACCAGAGCCATCATGATAGATCCCAGAATGAACCAGAGCCATCATGATAGATCCCAGAATGTACCAGAGCCATCATGATAGATCCCAGAATGTACCAGAGCCATCATGATAGATCCCAGAATGTAGCATTGCAGTGTGGTTCCATTTCACTGTCAGTGTTGAAGCAGCCAGTTTGGAACGGCCATGAGCAAGACACAGTTTAGGAGTCATCATCTGCCTCTACTTCTTACAATGACATATACAGTATTCTCCTATTGATCTGTCAGTGTAGTGTTACAATTACATGTACAGTGTTCTGCAATTGATCTGTCAGTATAGTGTAACAGTTACATGTACAGTGTTCTATTGATCTGTCAGTATAGTGTTATCATTACATGTACAGTGTTTTCCAGTTGATCTGTCAATATAGTGTTACAGTTACATGTACAGTGTTCTGCTATTGATCTGCCAGTATGGTGTTACAATTACATGTACAGTGTTCTGCTATTGATCTGTCAGTATAGTGTTACAGTTACATGTACAGTGTTCTGCTATTGATCAGTCAGTATAGTGTTACAATTACATGTGCAGTGTTCTGCTATTGATCTGTCAGTATGGTGTTACAGTTACATGTACAGTGTTCTATTGATCTGTCAGTATAGTGTTACACTGACATGTACACTGTTTTGCTATTGATTTGTCAGTATAGTGAGACTGAGAGAGTATAGTCAGAGAGAGAGAGAGAGAGAGAGAGATTGCATGTGTGTGTGTAAGAGAGAAAGAGAGATCAGTTCTATCTATGTAGGGCAGCCAGTCATTTTGTATCAGTTCTTGCAGTATTGTGTAAACAGATCATGTGAGTGGCATGTTTATCAAGGTTACCAGGTGTGTGTGCCATTGTATTTGCATGAATGTGTGTGTGTGTGTGTGTGTGTGTGTGTGTGTGTGTGTGTGTGTGTGTGTGTGTGTTGTGTGTGCAAGAATGTTTGTGTGTGTGTGTGTGTGTGTTTGTGCTTGAGTGTTTGTGTGTGTGTGTGTGTGTGTGTGTGTGTGTGTGTGTGTGTGTGTGTGTGTGTGCGCGTGCATGCGTGTGTGCATGCACCTAAGCATGTGTGCCTGCCTGCTTGTTGGTGTGGCTGTGAATATGATGAGAAGTGTACAGATCCCAACAACAGAGGACATGAGATCTGATGAGTTTGTCAGTTGTGTGTCAGCAGGGACAGAGGACATGAGATCTGATGAGTTTGTCAGTTGTGTGTCAGCAGGGACAGGGGAGGGTAGCCAAACCTGACAGTATGATCGTGGCCTAGTGGTATGGGGTGGAAAGTGGTGGGGTGGTATGGGGTGGGAAGTGGTGGTGGAATGGGGTGGAAAGTGGTGGTGGTGGTGGTATGGGGTGGAAAGTGGTGGTGGTGGTGGTATGGGGTGGAAAGTGGTGGTGGTGGTGGTATGGGGTGGAAAGTGGTGGTGGAATGGGGTGGAAAGTGGTGGTGGTGGTGGTATGGGGTGGAAAGTGGTGGTGGTGGTGGTATGGGGTGGAAAGTGGTGGTGGAATGGGGTGGAAAGTGGTGGTGGTGGTGGTATGGGGTGGAAAGTGGTGGTGGTGGTGGTATGGGGTGGAAGTGGTGGTGGTGGTGGATATGGGGTGGAAAGTGGTGGTGGAATGGGGTGGAAAGTGGTGGTGGTGGTGGAATGGGGTGGAAAGTGGTGGTGGAATGGGTGGAAAGTGGTGGTGGAATGGGGTGGAAAGTGGTGGTGGTGGTGGTATGGGGTGGAAAGTGGTGGTGGAATGGGTGGAAAGTGGTGGTGGTGGTGGTATGGGGTGGAAAGTGGTGGTGGTGGTGGTATGGGGTGGAAAGTGGTGGTGGAATGGGTGGAAAGTGGTGGTGGTGGTGAATGGGGTGGAAAGTGGTGGTGGGTGGGGTGGAAAGTGGTGGTGGTATGTGTGGAAAGTGGTGGTGGTATGGTGGAAAGTGGTGGTATGGGGTGGAAAGTGATACACCTCAGTGATGTATTACACATGTGGACAACTGAACGTCACACCTGTGCACATAGAACAACACAACGCAGTACAGTGATGTATTACACATGTGGACAACTGAACGTCACACCTGTGCACATAGAACAACACAACGCAGTGATGTATGACACATGTGGACAACTGAACGTCACACCTGTGCACACAGAACAACACAACGCAGTACAGTGATGTATGACACATGTGGACAACGAATGTCACACCTGTGCACACATAACAACACAACGCAGTACAGTGATGTATTACACATGTGGACAACTGAACGTTACACCTGTGCACACAGAACAACACAACGCAGTAACGTGATGTATGACACATGTGGACAACTGAACGCCACACCCGTGCACACAGAACAACCCAACACAGCACAATCATGTAAACTGTACTGTGTTGTGTTATTTTGTGTGTACATACGAACAAAACAAGCAGTACAGTCATGTATTCCCTTTTTCAAAACATGGTACTGCGAGGATTTTGATGGCGGATGGCTCTCCCACGGCATTGTGCTGGGATGATGTCAGCAGCAAGTGAAGGGTCAGTCAGGACATGTGTGAATGACAACCAACGGTCATTTTGTTAGCAGCAAGTGATGGGTCAGTCAGGACATGTGTGAATGACAACCAACGGTCATTTTGTTAGCAAGTGAAGGGTCAGTCAGGACATGTGTGAATGACAACCAACGGTCATTTTGTTAGCAGCAAGTGATGGGTCAGTCAGGACATGTGTGAATGACAACCAACGGTCATTTTGTTAGCAAGTGAAGGGTCAGTCAGGACATGTGTGAATGACAACCAACGGTCATTTTGTTAGCAGCAAGTGAAGGGTCAGTCAGGACATGTTGTGTGAATGACAACTGGCAGTCATTTTGAAAAGTGTATGAATTTGAATGATGATTTTTAATCTCTGGCCTTGCCTCACCATGTGATATGAATTGCAAAGCAGTATCAGTCGATTTTGCATGTACAGTTGAAGAGGTAGCAACCAACCAAGTGTGCATTGTCTGAAACAGTGGGGTGCGATGTCATATCAGCAGCAGTGTTCTGCCAGAAGAACTGGATTTACAACAAGACTGGAAGTGAGAAAAGTTCATTATTACACCAGCAAGACAAGAGTGGAAGTGAGAAAAGTTCATTATTACACCAGCAAGACAAGAGTGGAAGTGAGAAAAGTTCATTATTACACCAGCAAGACAAGAGTGGAAGTGAGAAAAGTTCATTATTACACCAGCAAGACAAGAGTGGAAGTGAGAAAAGTTCATTATTACACCAGCAAGACAAGACTGGAAGTGAGAAAAGTTCATTATTACACCAGCAAGACAAGAGTGGAAGTGAGAAAAGTTCATTATTACACCAGCAAGACAAGAGTGGAAGTGAGAAAAGTTCATTATTACACCAGCAAGACAAGAGTGGAAGTGAGAAAAGTTCATTATTACACCAGCAAGACAAGAGTGGAAGTGAGAAAAGTTCATTATTACACCAGCAAGACAAGAGTGGAAGTGAGAAAAGTTCATTATTACACAAGCAAGACAAGAGTGGAAGTGAGAAAAGTTCATTATTACACCAGCAAGACAAGACTGGAAGTGAGAAAAGTTCATTATTACACCAGCAAGACAAGACTGGAAGTGAGAAAAGTTCATTATTACACCAGCAAGACAAGAGTGGAAGATAAGATAAGATAATGTTGCTTATAGCCCAGCCGACCGCAAAGGGCCACATCAGGGCTGTCACCACGTTAAAATCAACTCGCCAGTGACAAGAGTGGAAGAGAGAAAAGTTCATTATTACACAAGCAAGACAAGACTGGAAGTGAGAAAAGTTCATTATTACACCAGCAAGACAAGAGTGGAAGAGAGAAAAGTTCATTATTACACCAGCAAGACAAGACTGGAAGTGAGAAAAGTTCATTATTACACAAGCAAGACAAGACTGGAAGTGAGAAAAGTTCATTATTACACTAGCAAGACAAGAGTGGAAGAGAGAAAAGTTCATTATTACACAAGCAAGACAAGAGTAGAAGAGAGAAAAGTTCATTATTTCACCAGCAAGACAAGAGTGGCAAAGATTACCATTTTGTTACTTTGTTGTCCCAAATGATGAACATTTCTTTCATCAGTCGTAATAAGAGAATAATATAGATAATAGGCGCTATATGAATTAACATTATTATTATTATTATTATTACATGAAGCGATTGATAGTGGGTCACAATTCAGATTCATTTTCATTGCAAAATAGGCTATTTTCAACTTCAATATAATGACATTACAGCAAAAAAAAAAAAGAAAAAAGAATATATGAGTAAAGAAAAAGAAAGAAAAAAACGATTGGTGTGGGCATGAGGTTTTCAGAGAAAAATAATGAGGTAAAAGGCCCAAGGCAATGTCTGGAGGCCATGTCGTAGTGCGGCTCCCGTGTTGTGCTCACAGGGCATGTAGCCTGATATATGGCCCCGTGTTGTGCTCACACAGCATGTAGCCTGATCTCATGCCCCGTGTGGAGCTTGTTTGGATCTGGTTTATCTATGGCATCCATCAGATCATGCATTCAAAGGATCGTGACGCTCTCTCCACCTGTGCCTTGAAGCGTAAATGGTGTGAAACAAGTGTTGAAATATTTTTTAGAAAAAACAAAACCACACTAACATAAATAAACCTGGCCATCAGGTGAAAGCAGAAGGGAGGAGACTGTCACTGAATTGACGTTCACTACATGTGTGCTTGTAAGTTGAAAGCTGGTGAAGATTCAGTCCTTGAGCTATTCACGTCCTCCCCTTTCTCTACAGATGTACATTTGCAGTCATGCACGCAACACACACACACACACACACACACACACACACACACACACACACACACACACACACACACACACTCACTCACACACACACTCACACACACACACACACACACACACACACACACACACACACACACACACACACGTGTGTGCGTGCATGCATGCGCACACACTCACACACACTCACATCATCTGATATCACTTTTACTGAACAAAATTCAGCAAAAATGTTACATGTATGTGTGGAGAAAGAGTTGGAGTTGAACAGCTTTTAATTTACTGTCCAAGAGCAAAGGAGGTTATTAGCAAAACTGGTGACGATACTTCATCTGATGGATACCGTTCCCTGTCTCTATCAAGAGAAGCAAATGACTGGTTTTATCTTTACACAATTTGCAAAAGTTTGACACATAGTTCAGTTGGTATTTATCTTTAAATTTGTTTAACATTTTTCTGAGTGGTTAACCGTTCGTCCTCCTACATATTAATTGACCTACCATCCAAATATGATTGACAGTGCTCAAGAACTGACAAAGTGGTCCATTGGATGCTCTCCTTATAGTTTTACATATTGTGTAATTCGATTTTTCTTTTCACTTTAAATATTGATTTCCCGATGGGGGTGGGGGGGATGGTGTGTGTGTGTGTGTGTTGTGCTTTGATTTGTTATTGTAATTGGAATCATACGGGTGGAAGGGATACATCATGGTCACACAAACAAACACCACTCAACCGCACACCACACACACAACACGCACACACACACACACGTGGGCGCCCAACTCACACAAAACCACTCACATTGTCTGATATCACTTTTAGTGGGAAGACGTTAAACTGAAGAACACAACACACACCCACACACACACACACACACAAACACACACACACCACACACACACACACACACATACACACACTTCAACACACACACACACACACACACACACAAACACACAACACACACGACAAACTGACACACTCCACTCTCTCTCTCTCTCTCTCTCCTCTCTCACTTTCTTACATTACACTCTTAATTACATAAAAAGGAAAAAGACAGGGGAAGGTAAGAGTGAGGACCCAGAGAAGTTCTGTCTTCAAACTGCCAGTGCCAGTCAGCTGGTAGCAATCCTGCACCACCCAAATTTAGAGACAACACTGGCGCAGGATTACCGCTATGGAGTAAATGAATTTAATGACAAAGTGATGAAAGGATTTTAAGGTGTCGTAAACATGGGGCGACTAAACACAGCGATATTTACCGGGTGCACTGGTCAGATCTAGGTTACTACTTAACATTGTCAGCAAGCCACTACTAGTGCATGAGTGTGTTTGGTCTGCACCACTGAATTACAGTGTATGTGTGTGTTTTGTCTGCACCACTATTAGTCAGTGCATGTGTGGTTTGTTCTCGCACCACAATTATCAGTTCATGTGTGTTTGTTGTCCTGCACCACTATATCAGTGCATTGTGTATTAGTCCTTCACCACTATTATCAGTGCAAATGTATGAGTTTGTCTGCACCACAATTATCATTGCATGTAAGTGTTTTCTGCACCACATTATCAGTGTATGTAGTGTTTTGTCCGGCACCTACTATTATCAGAATTTATGTGTTTGTCTGCACCAACACTATTACAGTTGTATTATGTGTTTGTCTGCTTCCACTATTATCAGTATGTATGTGTTTGTCTGCACCACTATTATCAGTGTATGTATGTGTTTTGTCTGCACACTATTATCAGTGGATGTATGTGTTTGTTCCTGCAACCACTATTATCAGTGTATGTATGTGTTTTTCGGCAACCACTATTATCAGTGGTATGTATGTGTTTGTCGGCACCACTATTATCAGTGTATGTATGTGTTTGTCTGCACCACTATTATCAGTGTATGTATGTGTTTGTCTGCACCTCTATTACAGTGTACGTATGTGTTTTGTCTGCAGCACTAATATCATGTATGTATGCGTTTGTCTGCACCACTATTATCATTGTCTATGTAAGTGTTAGCTGCCACCACTATTAATCAGTGCATGTTGAGGTTTCATGCACCACTATTATCAGTGCATGTGTGTGTCGCAACCACTATTATCATTGCATGTGTGTGTTTGTCTGCACCACTATATCATGCATGTGTGTGTTATGGTCTGCAAACCACTATTATCAGTGCATGTGTGTGTTTGTCTGCACCTCTATTATCAGTTGCATGTGTGTGTTTGGACTGCACCACTATTATCAGTGCATGTGTGTGTTTGTCTGCACCACTATGGTACAGTGTATTGTCACACTGTCACTTTTGCACACACGCGCTTTTCATGACAGCAGTTACTCCATAATACGCACCGCAATCTTTCCCAATCAACCAAAAGGCGCACTAACCGAATGTTTTTTCTTCTCCTCCCCCTCTCCTTCGGGAAAACACTTTACAAATCACATCATACACGTATAAAACATAATTTTATACATGTATCACTCTTTCCACTGAGAGGCAAACTAAACTCACTCACGACTTCATAAGTCCAACGGCTCCACACAACATTGCGCCACAAACTCCAGACAAGGAAAATAAGTGATTCTTTCAACTCCTTGATGCTATGCCTGCATCAAACACAAGACTTCATACTATCAGAATCCCTGTCTCATCGACAGACATCATCTCTGCCCCCGTCGATTTTCCTCTCGTCCTGGAGATATGACTTTTCCGACTCCTCTCCTCGACTCTTCTTGTCACTGGAGAGATGAGGTTCCAACTCCTCTTCCCTCGTCTTCTCCTGTCCCGCTGGAGAGATGACGAGTTTCCGCGACTCCTCTCCCTGGAGTCCTTAATTCCTGGGCTGCCTACCGGTGGTGTTCCCCACAACCATGGCCCCCTTCAACCCCTCACGGTTAAAAGGTTTGAAGTTGAAGGGCTGAAGGGTAAAAGGTAGAAAGGGCTGAAACAAGAAATAAGGTTCGTGGAAGTAACCTTCTTAATTCAACATATTAATTCATTCTTTCTCTTTTCCTAATTTTTCGTCCCCTGTAGCTTTCCCAACTATCTATCGCCACACTGGTATTGATACTGGTCAGCAGCGAGGACCAACGGTCCGGACAGTTTCGAGTCTCTAGGCCATCTGCTGGGTTAAAACTGATTCTTTCCTCCCACCTCCTAGTGAGTGCATACTCATTGTTCAAAACACATGACCAGCACCTTACCAGCCCTGTTAAACTATCTCTCAGTGGTCACTTTTTCACCCAATGACCACGTTTCTTTTCTTTCTTGAATGAGTCATACTCACAATTAATTTTGGGACGCCCGCTACAACTATACAAGCCAACATGAATATTCTCCTTTTTCCGTTTGTGGCTTGGGGAAATGAATCATATCAATAACCTACAATGTGATGGACGTCACATGCCTTGCTTGTGAGGCTACGTCACATGACAACACCCCCCCCATCCTGGGATGAAAAATTTTTCTCCAGAAATTTTTTATAGGATTAAACTCAACTAAACACATCTTCAGCCATGAATCCTCAAAATGTGTAACCTTCACACTTGTGTCACCAAATTAATAATCAACGAATAGAATCAATCGATCATGATCCACCCTAAATATCATATTCCAAACTTTCATCTTTCTAAAAAAAATACATATTTGATCACCACATCTCACAATATACATTTTCAACAAATTACATGTGATAAAACAACTAGGGATATTAACAATGTTCAAGTACAAATTGTGTTTATATATTAAGATGTGAAGCACATATTTCCCCTTGATTTTGTCTCACATCCTGTTTTTCAAAACCCTCATAAAATGAGATATTTCCAAGTGTAAATGTTTCTCATAGACATGTAAACAAAATAACATGAGTTAAAAACATAGTTTTTTTCCCCCACATGTAATGTTATAGTCCATGTGATAAAAAAAAGTCACATGCTTTCCATTGTTTACAATGACAAATGAAAAACAATTGGTTTTGTCCTCAATGCACAATCAAAACAATGTGTATATACATATCTAAAGGGTTATTGCTCATCACACATACATATATAATCATCCTCACAAGCAAGTTATACATAAATAGTACATTAAATGATTTTTCATTTTTAACGCGAAAGAATAAAGCAAAGAATAGATATTTAATACATCAACATCAATAAATTTTTGGCTTGTAAACTTTATAGTCTCTTCAACAAGCAATTAATGCATAAATACCACTTTATTTAAAATCCAGTAGCATACAATTCCACTGTCAAAAGTGATCAAAACCGTAATCATTAAGAAAGACAAAAACAAGGAATAGTCTTTCCCTTGAAGACAGTTACATTTGTCCATGAAATATTCATACACAGACAATAAATCTGCCATGACATTTTGTGTTCCAGGCACTGGTTCATGGTAAATTTTTTTTTTTTTTTTTGAATTCCTTGCAATGCCAAAGACCACCATTTAATAAATCTGCTGTACTTAGTCTTTGAACGATTTCAAGAACGTCAGTGGCCTATGTTCAGTCCTGGTAAACCGAAACTTTCTTCTTCCCATCAAAACCTTGCGAACTTCTCACAATGCCCATACTATAGCCATGCACCTCTCTCTCAATAGTGGAGTATTTCTCCTGGTGTCTTTGAGAACTTCTACTGGCGTATTGCACTGGATGAACAAAGCCTTTTTTCCTGCAACAGTACCGCTCTCCCCATTCCTTTGAACTGGCATCAGTTCTCCCCAAATAATAAGTCTCTGAGGGATGGTAACAACAGAACAGGAAATGAGGACAGGGTGGTTCTTAACACACTCCAAAGCCTTTTCTGGCACTCATCAGACCACACAATATTTGGATTTTAGTCTTCGTCCTTTCGTCATTTCCAGTCAAAAGGGCCGTCGGGACGCAAAGTGGGTTACATATCGTCTTAAAGTAAGACAACAATTTCCGATGAGTGACCCTGAACTGTTTCTTTGTAGTGGGTTTTAAGTAAAGATAAAATCTTTCCACATTCTTTCCTCTGGCATCATTTTTTTCCCACTGAAATAGTTTGACCCAAAAAGAAGCGAGAGTTTGAGAACCCTTGCACGAATTTTTGTATGGTCTTGCAGTCACCCAAAACATCTTGATGTCTGAAAAAACAAGCTCGCAAAGTTTAGAAAGGAGGTCACACCATGACTTTGCAGTCCAACAAAATGTTCGTCAAAAAAAAATGACTGCACCACATTCAATGGAGTTTCAGGCCGCATCATTCTAGCAAAAAAGCTGGGGCATATTTGCAAACCGAATGGCATTTTCGTCCATTGCGGAAAAGACCAAAAGGTGTTTGAAATGCTGTCCTTTTCCCCCTTGTCATCTTCAGCCATTGTAATCTGCCAGTATCCTTTAGTCAAGTCTACTTTCACAAAATAAGTTTCCTTCTGAAGAGCTGACAACAAGAAGTCTCAATTTCCTTGGATGGGCTCCGGCATCGAACACAGTGATCTTATTTAAATTTCCCTGTAATCCGATGCAGAAACGCACCGATCCATCAGGTTGGTTCACCAATACAACTGGTGAGCTGTACGGAGACGTAGAAGTATTCTATGACCTTTAAAATAATCCGCATTACTTTTTGATTTTCCCTCTCGACAACCTCTTTTTTTTGCAAACGCAAGGGGGTATGGTCCTTGGTTCGCCACTGGTATTTTTTTTTTTTCAGTAGTTAACTGAATACTATGGGGTTCAATTACCAGTCAATGTACCTGGGGTATCTGTCAACAACACCTGAAGTCTTTTCAAACTTTCTTTTGAGCTGTTCTGTTTGACTTGAAGACAAATCATTTCGACAAAAATCACAACATCATCATAGGTTTCATCATTTCACCTATTGACAGCAGAGTATGATGGGGTACACATCATCTGCACTGGTAGATGTTAACACTCCTACATTTGCTGTTTTCCAAAACCTTTGATCTGTCCCTGTACGTCCACATTGGGTACAAATTCATCACTGATAATGTCGCCCATGTTGACATCATTTTCGACACAGGGACATATCCACCTCAACTGACATGACGGTTGATGGCAACATTAGTACGATCACATACCTTCCTTCAACATTTTTCACATGAAATACCTTCTCATGTTTGCCATTTTGATCTTATAATTAACTGCAGAAATTTTTTTCGACCACCTGAAAATGGACCCTCCTCCACATAACACGAAGCTTGGTATGTTCATCATTGAGTAGGTACAAGGACTTATCCCCACACTGAAGGAATGTACCTTTGCTTTCTATCAGCAAAGACCTTGTATACATCTGTTTTCCTATCAGCTGACTGTTGAGCAAGCTCACATCATCCCTTCAAGACGTTTAAGCAGTTCATAAACGTATTGTAAACAGTTTTAACTGTCCAGGTATGTCCTCTTTTTCCGTCCATTGTGTCATCAAACTATCCAAAGGACCCCTTGGTGAGTGTCCGAAAGAAGCTCGAATGGTGAAGAATCTCCCCACCAGCGTTTCGTTCGGGCATTTCCCTGTTGCAAAAAGCCAAAGCCGGTATGAAACGATCCCATTCATGGGGTTCCTGCTTGCAACCTTTCTCAACCTGGACTTCAACGATCCATTGAAACGTTCAACCATGCCATACGATTGGGGATGATATGGCGTGGTTGAAATGGAAGAGAATTGACAAACCAGTCTGTAAATTTCTCTCATGAGATCAGAAATTAATTGCGTTCCAACAATCCGAGAGAATTTCGTCTGGAAGGACCCACTCGGAAAAAAATCCGCAAGTAAAGCTTCAGCGTTCCGACACTGTATCATTTTTCTTCATTGAACGTCTTCTGGATCCCTTGTCGCTGTATCCACGAAAAGTCAAGATATAGCTATATCCCGAAGAGACAGTGTAAAGGGCACAACAAGATCAATAGCCGACCTTACGAAATTGTACGAAATGAAGGTTATTTTGTGCAAAGTGCACATGGGTACGACCTTTCTGAGATGTCTTTTGGCAGATTTAAACATAACGGCAGTAATTCTGTTTACTTCCCTTTGTGACACCTGGCCAATAAAAAGAATCAAGAACTCTCTTTGATGGTTCTTTTGAACCCACAGTGAACCATGCGTACAATGGCACTTGAGCGCTATTAGCAACTGTCTCTCTAGTGGCTTTGGAAGACAACTTGTTTGTTTTCCTGTCCAGGTACACACCTGATGAGAATTTCATATTCCCAGTATGTACTTTGTTTGTCCGTTAGTTTTGTCCGTTACAGTCTGTATATCAGCAGAAAGTATTGTCGTCAGCGTCTCGCTTTTTCCGCATTTCTTTTGATCATCTGGGGTAATCTGGAGTTTCATCCAGTTTTGGACTTTTAGGGGCGGCTTTGAAGCCTTTTCCCTGCTCTATACGATGTTTGATCTGGTACTCACAAAGACAAGGAACAAACGATCCTCCAGACCACCATGTACTGTATCTACACCTGGCAAATTGCACAGATCAAGTCGCAGACTGTGTTATCAATTGACACAGTAGGCGGTAAGAAATCCGTAGTGTACGGTGTATCGACCGAAATTTTCGCCAGCGGAACGTTTCAATCTTGCCTTCCAAACGACCTACAATTTGGACAGTGTTGGATACTGGTTTTGAAGCACGTAAGATTTCCCGTACACAAGCCGGTGTGCACCGCAGTGTCTCGCAAAACCAAAGCCTGCAATCCATGATGGTTTCCGGATTTCTAACAGCAACACCAGTCAATCAACTTGCTTATGTGAGTGGCCAAAAACAAGGCCTTCTCTCTCTTCCAACAGTGAGACAATGCGGGTTTTGAACATTTTGGTGTTGAAAGGGCAATTTTTCCTCAAAATGGAACTTGCCATCACAAAAGAAACAATCCCGCAATTGTCTGATCGCAGCTGACTGATTTTGTGAACTTCTGTTCTGTCCACGGACCTGGGCCCAAAAGGTCTACGTGGTTGTCGTTGTCCACGACCTCGGAACGTTTGCTGAGGAGTAACGGTCCTTTCTCCGGCGGTGAGTACTGGACTGACGAAAGTCACCGAACGCGGAAAGATTCCTGTCCATTCCTAGGATAAGTATATCCTTGAGGCCTTCAGAAAATGAACCACGATTTCCTTTCCTTTAACTTCCCTGTCCTGATGGGATAGTACATGACGCACGAGACTCAAAGAATTGAAAAATTCTCCTTTCCTAGCCCACGCCCTTATAAGGGTGAGCTATACAATACTGATCATCCATCTGAACACATTTCCTATCCTTCAACGCTTTCAAAATGCCTTTCTTTAAGGAAAGTGGCCAATCTTGCTCACGCTCTGGAAAAGTTGTTCTCTAAAAGGAATCTCGCAGTGATTGAAAAGTTTTGGATCTTTTTTTGATAAATCGATCCAATCGTCTAAACAATGACTCATACGAATTCTAAACGACGGAAACGATTTCCTCCTTTTTCAGGGCGCACAGATCGTAAACGTTTCGTGGAAAACGATCAGCAGAACATTGAAATTTCTTGAGTTCTTCTTTCAACTGATCCACGTTAAATTTTGTTTCGCCGCGAGTGTGTTGGGAACAGTGTCAAAGAAGGCCGCTACCCTTAAAACACGACTCAATATACAATGTCCACTTTTTCCTTTGGCCAACCACAAGACGTTGCCGTGACCATTCAAAGTAGCGGAAAAGAAAAATAACTATGTCATCTGATTTTTTTCCTTGAAAGTTGAACTTTTTGGAATATATGGGCCGCTTTTTGGTTGAGGCGCCTTGTGGAACCGACGTTTGGAAGCTGGTGGAGGTTCTCTCGCTGCCTGTAATCTTTTAAAATTTCAGCATCAGTCTCTAGTTCAGTCTCAACTTAAATGAACGTTCTTTCACTTCAGCTTCCCTCAGTAGTCTTTTTTCTTCAATTTCAGCTTCCCTCCTGTAGTCAATTTTCTTCACTTCCCCGCTGTAGTCTTTTTTCTTCAATTTCAGATTCCCTCTGTAGTCTTTCTTTTCCTCCGATTTAGCTCCCTCCTGTGACTTTTTTTCTTCAGCTTCAGCTTCCACTGTATTCTTATTTTCTTCCCTCTCTCTTAGGCCTGGCTGCCCTATTCTGTGCTTTGTTTGCACATAGTTAGTAAGTTTTTCTCCATCAAAACCCAAAGCGTGTCCGTTGTTGAACATATTATCAAAATCATCCATAAATGAATCGTCAACATATATAAGATAACAATTTCTATTTCTAAATATGAATAAAAATAAGGCGATATATGAATGGCGCTGTAGATTTCACAAAAAATTAATTATATTATATATACAAAAAAAGAATTCAATGTCCGGTGTAAACAGAAAACAGCTTACCAAAACAGGGGTATATATAAAATCCAAGGAATGTATTTTTTTCCAAAAGTAATTTGCAAACTCTATCAATTTGGGAATTAAAAAAAAAAATTAAGTTCAATGCAAATCTTTTTTTCCTAAAACGGAAAAAACACAATAAAGTTTTTCTGAAAATAAATTCTTTATAAAGTTTTTAGTTCTTAAATGTTCTTGTTTTTCAGTCTTGTTTCTTTCTTACTACTTTCAAAAGGAATTATACAAAACAAATGCCCCGCCTTATACGAGTAAATGATAAAAATTAGCAAAACAAATGGAAGCTGCACAAACACTAAAAAGAGGGGGAAGTAACACAAACTAGCGGAAATCCTACCTAAAATAGATGAAAATGTTGAAAAGAAAACTGATCGCTTATTGTGAAGAAGTGTAGAGTTTTTTGAAAACGGGGGTGGAAAAGGAAATGAAAGGATACACCGGATCGGAACAGTGGAGAAGAAATCAATAACAGCAAAAGAAGCCTCAGACAGCACCCTAGTGGTCACCCAGTCGCCCCGGAAACTGGAGACGGTGAAAAAACAAATCCACTCACATTAGTACACAACACTACAGCAATAATGCATAATAATAAACAATCAATTAATAATTCACATTCAAACCCAAAACTCAAAGAAAATCCTCGCACCACACCCATGATAAAAAATAATCAAAAGATAAAGATGTTTATTTGGGCTGAGCGGTAATCAACTCCACTCCACCTACACTATTTGCGTGACGGAGGTGAAGCTTATCCACACACCTGAGGGCACGGGGAAAATCAAAATGAAACAATATAAATGGAAGAAATATATAATTACGAGAAGGAAAGACTATCGACACCCCAACCTCCATGCCCCCCTGCTAAACGCAAGGAAGAGGGTTGGTTCTATCATTCCTGGGGAAGGGGACAAAAAATCTAATGACTCTAGGGAAGGACAGCGACTCCTCAACAGCCCTGCCCCCTTGCCTTGCCAGTACGAGCAAGATGAGGTTTAGGCTATCGGTGATCTGAGGGGTGAAGGGTCCAAAGGAAATCCTAACCGAAAAAAAAAAAAAACCTTAATGGAGTAGAGCACCAAAAGAAATCTCAACCACCTTAAACACACATAGAAATAGAACAAAAAAAATTGCAAATATTATACACAATAAAATAATTAAACTTTCTTCTTTTTTATTTTCCTTCCCTCAAACCCTTGAAGGGTACTATTATAAATCTATCCTTTTTTTTTTTTTTTTTTTTTCCTTCCCAAACCCTTGAGGGTACAAATAGAAAATCTTTTTTTTTTTTTTTTAAAGCCCCAAGGGCACAAATATAAATCATTCCTCTGAAGGTACAAATAGAAATTTCTTTCTCTTTCTTCTTCTCTTTTTTTCTAGGGGAACAAAAACAACGGCAGCTACCGGTGAAACAGTAGTCGGGTTTCACCACAGTCACACTGTCACTTTTGCACACGCGCATTCATGCAGCATTTACTCCCATACCCACCGACGCAATCATTCCATCAACCAAAAGGCCACCTACCGAATGTTTTTTTTCTTTCCCCCCCCTCTCCCTTCGGAAAACACTTTACTAAATCACAATCAAACACGTTATGAAAACCAAATTTATACATGAATAGCACTCTTTCCACTGAAGGCAAACTGAACTCAGCTCAAGACTTCAAAAGTCACGGCTCCACACAACATTGGCCCACAAAACTCCAGACCATTAAAAATAAGTATTCTTTCACTTCCTTATGCTATGCCTGCATCTAACCAAGACTTCATACTATCAAGATGCCCTGTCTCTCTCAGACATCATCTCGCCCCCTCGATTTCTCCCGTCCCCTGGAGATATGACTCCGACTCCTCTCCCTCGACTCTTCCTTGTCACTTGGAGAGAAGATTCCAACTCCTCTCCGTCGTCTTCTCCCTGTCCCTGGAGAGATGACGGAGTTCCCGACACCACTCCCTGTAGTCCTTAATTCCTGGGGCTGGGCCTACCGGTGGTGTTTCCCCAAACCATGGCCATCTTCAACCACACTCAGGGGTGAAAGGTGAAGGTGAATGTGGAATGGTACAAGGTTGAAGGGCTGAAACACGAATAATGGTCGTGTAAGTAACCTTCATAATTCATCATATGAAATTCTTCTTTCTTTCTCATTTTCCTTAAGTTTTCCTCCCCCCTGTAGCGTTTCCCCCACTATCTATCGCTCACCTGGTAATGACTGGTCAGCCGCGAGGGACCAACGTCTGACAGGTTTTCGAGTCTCTAGGCGGCCATCTGCTGGTTAATACTGATTCTTCCTCCCCCTCCTAGTAGTGCATACTCATTGGGATTCAAAACACATGACCAGCATCCTTACCAGCCCTTGTTAAACTATCACTCATGGTCACTTTCACCCAATGACCACGTTTCTTTCTTGGAAAATGAGTCATACTCACAATTATTTGGGGACTTGGCCCTCTACACTGGTCAGAGCCAACATGAATATTCTTCTTTTCCGTTGTGGCCATGGGGAAATGATTCATACACTAACTACATGTGATGGAGCGTCACATGGCCTTGATGTTAAGCCTACCGTCACATGACAGTTATGTATGTGTTTGTCTGCACCACTATTATCAGTGTATGTATGTGTTTGTTCTGCACCACTGTTATCAGTGTATGTATGTGTTTGTCTGCACCACTATTATCAGTGTATGTGTGTGGTTTGTCTGCACCACTATTATCAGTGCATGTGTGTGTTGTCTGCACCACTATTATCAGTTGTATGTATGTGTTTGCACCACTATTATCAGTGCATGTGTGTGTTTGTCTGCACACACTATTATCAGTGCATGGTGTGTGTTTGTCTGCACCACTATTATCAGTTGTATGTGTTTGTCTGCACCACTATTATCAGTGCATGTGTGTGTTTGCGTATGTGTCCACATTTGTTGTTTATGTGTGTGCATGTGTGGGTAGTCATGGGCCCATGTGTTTGTGCCACTGTATGCAGTGTGTGCGTGCATGGTGTGTGCATGCATGCATGTGTATGTGTGTGTAATCAATGGACTTGTGTGAGAATGTTCCTGCATACATGCAAATGCATATGTGTGCGTACAGATATGTATGTATGCCTGTGTATATGTGCATTACACGCACGTGTCTGTGTCTTGTGTGTGTGTGTGTGTGTGTGTGCGTGCGAGAATGTGTGCCCACATGGGTGCATGTGCACACATACACCCGCGCGCATGTGTGTGTGTGTGTGTGTGTGTGGTGTGTGTGTGTGTGTGAAGAACAAATGTTCGAAGATGACATAGTTGTTACTGATCAGTCATGATAACAACAACAATAAAAATGATGATGATGATTGTGGTGAAAATCAATAATACAGTAATGAATATGAGAATTGATACCAGCTGGGATGAAATGATAATAATAATGATGATGATTCAGAGTTGATATGTTGCTACCAATGTGGTGGACAGTTTGGGAATATATCTGAGTTGACATGTTGTGACCAAATGTGGGGGACATTTTGGGATATATAGATGCAGAGTTGACATATTGTAACCAATGTGGTGGACAGCTTGGGGATATATAGATGCCAGTTGACATGTTGTGACCAGTGTGGTGGACAGTTGGGGAATATATAGATGCAGAGTTGACATATTGTAACCAATGTGGTGGACATTTTGGGGATTATATAGATGCAGAGTTGACATATTGCTACCAATGTGGTGGGACATTTTGGGGATATATAGATCCAGAGTTGGCATTTGCCATCAGTGTGGTGGACAGTTTGGGGATATATAGATGCTGAATTGACATGTTGTGACCAATGTGGTGGACAGTTTGGGGATATATAGATGCCGAGTTGACATGTTGCGACCAATGTGGTGGACAGTTTGGGGATATATAGATGCCGAGTTGACATGTTGTGGCCAATGTTGGGGACAGTTTGCGGATTTATAGATGCAGAGTTGACATAACCAATGTGGTGGACAGTTTGTGGATATATAGATGCAGAGTTTACATGTTGCGCCTAATGTGGTGGACAGTTGGGGAATATATAGATGCAGAGTTGACATGTTGCTACCGATGTTTGTGACAGTTTGAGAAATACAGATCCAAAATTGACGTTTTGTCAGAAGGTTGCTGACAGTTTGTGGGATTAAAGATCCAGGATTGAAATGTGGCAGCACTGTGCTGATGCTGTGGGGGGGATATAGATCCGGAATTAGTATGATGCCACCAATGTTACTGGTGGTTTGGGAGACATAGATCCAGAGTTAACCCACAAATTTTGCTGACTGTTTCGGGGATATAGATCCAGAATTAACATGTTGCCATTTTGTGCTGAGATTGTGGAGATGTAGATCCAGATTTGACATGATAGTACTATCATTGCTGGCCCCATCCAGAATTGAAATGTTGCCATTTTGTGCTGAGATTGTGGAGATGTAGATCCAGATTTGACATGATAATACTGTCATTGCTGGCCCCATCCAGAGTTGATATGTTGCCATTTTGTGCTGAGATTGTGGAGATGTAGATCCAGATTTGACATGATAATACTGTCATTGCTGGCCCCATCCAGATTTGACATGATAATACTGTCATTGATGGCCCCATCCAGAATTGATATGTTGCCATTTTGTGCTTTGTGGGAGATGTAGATTCAGATTTGACATGATAATACTGTCATTGCTGGCCCCATCCAGAGTTGATGTGTTGCCTCCCAGGGTTGCTGACAGCCATGCAGATATAGATTCCTGGCCATGTTCCTCAAGGTTTGGCCACAGCTGACAACTTATAATCTCTGGGGCTAGATTGTGGGGGAGACTTCAGCCTAATTAATTGGATTCCTGCTGTGCTGATCATTGATTGTTTTGGGGGCGATCTACTGACCAGCTGTTGCAGTTCATTACCTGTGTCAGGTGTCATTAAAGAAACATAACTTGTGAGATGTTTACTGGTAGTGGTTTAAAGCTGTCAGGTTAATGATAGTGGTTTAAAGTTGTCAGGTTAATGATAGTGGTTTGAAGCTGTCAGGTTAATGATAGTGGTTTGAAGCTGTCAAGTTAATGATAGTGGTTTGAAGCTGTCAAGTTAATGATAGTGGTTTGAAGCTGTCAGGTTAATGATAGTGGTTTGAAGCTGTCAAGTTAATGATAGTGGTTTAAAGCTGTCAGGTTAATGATAGTGCTTTGAAGCTGTCAGGTTAAAAACAGGGTTTTACAACCATCAAATTAGTACCAATGGTTTAAGCCTGCCAGGTTAATGACAGTAATTTAAAGTTTTCAAATTTATAGTGTCAAATAATTCTTTCTGCTTGAGGCCAGACTTCTGATTGGGTGTACATGAACACAGACTTCTGATTGGGTGTACATGAACACATAGACTTCTGATTGGGTGTACATGAACACATAGACTTCTGATTGGGTGTACATGTACACATAGACTTCTGATTGGGTGTACATGAACACATGGACTTCTGATTGGGTGTACATGAACACATAGAGTTCTGATTTGGTGTACATGAACACATAGAGTTCTGATTGGGTGTACATGAACACATAGAGTTCTGATTGGGTGTACATGAACACATGGACTTTTGATTGGGTGTACATGAACACATAGACTTCTGATTGGGTGTTCATGAACACAGACTTCTGATTGGGTGTACATGAACACATAGAGTTCTGATTGGGTGTACATGAACACAGACTTCTGATTGGGTGTACATGAACACAGACATCTGATTGGGTGTACATGAACACATAGAGTTCTGATTGGGTGTACATGAACACAGACGTCTGATTGGGTGTACATGAACACAGACTTCTGATTGGGTGTACTTGAACACATGGACTTCTGATTGGGTGTACATGAACACATAGACGTCTGATTGGGTGTACATGAACACATAGACGTCTGATTGGGTGTACATGAACACATAGACGTCTGATTGGGTGTACGTCTGATTGGGATGATCTTCTGGTCATCGGTGACTTTAATGTTCATTATGACGACCTGAGTGATCCCAGGGTTAGGAGGTTCCGGAAACTCCTAGAGACGTGTGGCCTTTCTCAGGCCATTGACGAACCCACTTATCCAGCAAGTGGTCACATTCTTGATCTTGTGATTTTTCGTGACACTGACGGTCTCTTGCATTCTGCTAAGTGTTATTATGATTTGATGTCTGACCACTATAGTTTAGTACGTTTGTTGAGAAGGAAACATCGTTTCTTTAAGAAATTGAAACTACATCCTAATTCAGAAAGATTACTGGTTAGGTATAAACAGATTAAGAGAAGGTGTCAGAGAGAATGTAGACTTGCTCACTCCAATTATGTTAATTCGATGATTTCGGAAGGTGATCATCAAAACAAGAAATTATGGTCTTACATAAGGAGTAAGAGACAGGACAACATTGGGATTCCAGACCTGAGAAACAACCAGAATAACCTAATACAGGACCCTGAATGGAAAGCAAACCTATTAAACAAGCAGTTTTGTTCAGTTTTCTCAAATCCCAAACCTTTAATTAACGTTAGACTAAAGGATGATGATAAACTCCCTGAAATGCTAAACATCAAAGTAAACAAAGCAGGAGTATTTAAGTTACTGACCAATATCAATGAAAACAAAGCTACTGGTCCCGATGGCGTTCCTGGCAAGCTCTTAAAATTATGTGCCAATGAATTGAGTGAGGTATACCAATTACTTTACCAAGCTTCACTGGACCAGGGAGTAATACCTGATGAGTGGCGAGATGCGAGCATTGTTCCCTTATTCAAAAAGGGTGACAAAACAAAAGCAGAGAACTATAGACCTGTATCTCTTACATCCATATCAGCTAAACTACTTGAACACATAATATATAGTAGCATAATGGACCATCTTGACAAATATGACTTCTTAAATAACGCCCAGCATGGTTTTAGACAGCGAAGGAGTTGTGAGACTCAACTTATAACAACTCTCAATGATTTTAGTAACTGTCTTAACAACAGACAGCAAATAGATGCAATTTTATTAGATTTTTCTAAAGCCTTTGATAAGGTTGACCATGAGGGCCTGCTGCTTAAATTAGAACACATTGGCATTGGCGGTTCTTTGCTAAAATGGGCCAGATCATTCCTCGTTGGGAGAACGCAGAAAGTTGTTGTGGAAGGGTCGTCATCCCATTGTAAACCAGTCTTGTCAGGTGTACCACAGGGAACTGTTCTGGGGCCCTTGTTTTTCTTAATTTATATAAATGACATAAGTAGAAATCTCTCTCCTGGAACTACTATAAGGCTTTTTGCAGATGACAGTTTAGTATATAGAACAATCAGAAGCAAGAATGATATACGCATTCTACAAGAAGATCTAAACGCTTTACAAGAGTGGGAAAGAACTTGGAAAATGGAATTTCATCCCCAAAAGTGCCAAGTGTTACGTATATGTAACAAACGCTCACCAATTAGATCAGATTATTCTATCCATAATACTATTCTTAAAGAAACTAATGCTGCAAAATATTTAGGCGTGATTATAGATAGTCGTCTCAAATGGAAAGAACATTACAATTTAGTATGTAAGAAAGCAAATAACATCTTAGCTTTCTTATACAGGAATATCAATGACTGCCCCCAAAAGGTTAAAGACGACTGCTACAAAACACTGGTTAGACCAGTACTGGAATATGGTTGCTCAGTTTGGGATCCTTACCATCTAAAGGACATTGATAACCTTGAAAAGATTCAGAAGAGAGCAGCACGGTTCGTAACAGGGAACCACATCAGAGAAAAGGGGAATACTAGGAAGAACATGAGGAAATTAGAATGGAAACCCTTAGAAGAGAGAAGAGCTTTTATTAAACTTAACACCTTTTTCAAAGGCAAAGCTAAAGTAATTGATATTCCAATGGAACAACTAGTATTGAATAAAAGTAGCACCAGGAGTGGCGGTCAATGTTATACCATACCTGGATCAAATATTGACAGCCACTTACATTCTTTTTATCCCAGTTCTGTACGGCTGTGGAACTCACTGCCAGGTGCCATCAAGATTGCCACAGGTGCAATCTCATTCAAAAAAACAGGTTGATTCGACAGTTTTGAGATCTGCATATTGACGTTTTTCTATTTTTACTTCCCAGATATTTTATTGAATATCGAGTGCGACCCTTGTTGCCAAGTTTGCTCCAGGGGCCAACAGTCTGAGTCGCACTGTTTTATGTTATTTTATTCTACTTTTTAACATGCGCGCTGGTGACCTACTCACGTGGTGACAGCCCTGATGTGGCCCTCTGCGGTCGGCTGGGCTATAAGCAACATTATCTTATCTTATCTTATCTGGTGACCTACTCGTTTTTGAATGAACCAGTATTTTAGGAAGAAGAAGAAGAGAGTGTGCCATCTTAGTGTTCCAAAGCAAAAGTCAGCACCCCAATTTAAATGTGTTCGTGCCATTCATAAGATTGACCCTGCTGATTTTTATCATGACATCGCTAACATTATCACGCCTGACGTAACACTTACTGATCTGAACACTGGTCTTAGAAAAGTCTTAGATAAGCATGCGCCTGTACGTCAGCGGACGGTACACTGGCGCGCCCGGCTCCGTGGTACAATTCAATTGCACCTGAGCTGCGAAAATTGAAACGCGAGCGACGTCGAGCCGAGCGGCGCTGGGTATCATCTAGACTGACAATACACAAGCAAATTTATGATGCTGCCAAACAGAAAGTCGTACAGTTTGTCCATCAAGCTAAAACCGCATTTTATTCTTCCAAAGTTGCAGCAGCATCCTCGTGTAAAGAACTGTTTAGAACTGTCACTAGCATGTTGGGTAAGGCTGCAAATGTTGTACATGTAATGCCGTCCACTCATGAGCCGTCACAACTTCCTGGTTTGTTTTCTCAGTTTTTCGCCCACAAAATTCAGACAATTCGAAACGCTTTCTCCCCATCCTCAGATACTTCAGATCAGTCTGTTGTTTTTAACGGTACCACACTCTGTGAGTTTTGCCAGTGTCCGAGCAGACTGTTCGTAAAATCATCACACAGTCTGCGAAAACATCCTGTGACCTTGACCCCATTCCCACCCCACTCCTCTTTGAACACCTTGACTCTCTCCTTCCTACCATCACCAAAATTCTTAACGAGTCTCTGTCCTCTGGCACAGTTCCCACTGACTTTAAGACCGCCCTTGTTAAACCTCTACTTAAGAAAAGCAGTCTTGATCCCAACGTTCTCAAAAACTACAGACCTATCTCAAATCTTCCTTTCCTATCCAAAATTCTTGAGAAAGTCATTCTTCAACAGCTCTCTGACCATCTGGCCTCAAACAACTTACTCACACCACATCAGTCAGCCTATCGCCCTGGGCACAGCACGGAGACCACCATCCTTCGCATTCTCAATGATATTCTAAATTCCTTAGACGAAAACAAAATTTCTGTCCTTCTTTGCTAGATCTTTCGGCAGCCTTTGACACCATAGACCATGAAATCCTTCTCTCTCGTTTGAAATACACATGTGGCATTAGGGAAACAGCTTTAAATTGGTTTCGTTCTTATCTCTTAGACAGGAAACAGTTCATTCAAGTAGGTGACCACCGTTCTGATGAATCTAACCTTCAGTTTGGCGTACCTCAGGGATCCGTGCTGGGGACCGGTCCTCTTTATTTTGTACACACTCCATTGTCTAATGTTTTCCGCGGCCATTCCGTTTCACACGAGATGTTTGCGGATGATACTCAGCTGCTCCATTCCTCTGTCATCGATGACTACTCACCCTTGTCTCTACTCTTCAATCTTGTACTTCTGATATTGAGACCTGGATGTCAGCAAATAAGCTTAAATTAAACTGTGAGAAGACTGAAGCCATCCGTTTTTCAAAGCAGCCACATCATGGCCCTGATCCGCTCCCTTCTTCTTTGACATTAGGTTCCAGCACTATCGAATTTTCAAACACTGTTCGTGACCTTGGTGTTCTCCTTGATAGCGACCTCTCAATGAAGCAGCATGTCACAAAAACTTGTCAGTTAGCTTACATGGAACTTAAACGAATTGCTGCTATTCGACCCTATCTTACTGAAGACCACAAAAACTCTCGTTTCATCCTACATCCTTTCAAGGCTAGATTACTGCAACTGTGTTCTCCTTGGCTGTCCCTCAACTGTCATCCAACCACTCCAATGTGTACAGAACTCTGCAGCCGTCTCATTTGCAAATCTCCTAGGACCCAACCTGCAGCCCTCTCTTGAAAAAGTTGCACTGGCTCCCCGTTTGAAGAAAGAATTAAATACAAATGTTGTTGTCTTTGCTTCAAGATTTTCACTGGCGATGCCCTGCCTATCTTTCCGATCTCCTTCAAGTATACGTCCCATCACGAATGCTTCGCTCCTCCACCGACACCAGGACCTTCCGCTTTCCCAGTTACCGTCCCCATCGTAAACAGCATGGTGAACGAGCTTTTTCATACGCAGCTCCCAAACTCTGGAATAAACTCCCTATGACTTAAGACATTCTCAAACCTTTTCTTCCTTCAAAACCTCCCTGAAAACCCACCTTTTCAAACAATATTAGAAGACAGTATTTACCCGATGGTTTTGATTGACTCTTGTTGTCTCTGTGGATCGCTTAATAGTTTGTGATTATTGCGACTGTTATGTATTGTGTGTCTATGCGTGAGAGTGTGTGTGCGTGTGGGAGAGAATGGGAGAGAGCCTTTGTTTTTTCATTTTCTGAGTCGTTTTTTAATGCATTTTCTTTACATCTAGCAATTTGTATTTTTCTTTTTTGCCTTTGTAAAGCGCCTTGTGCCGTGGAAGGCGCTATATAAATCCCCATTATTATTATTATTATTACATGAACACATAGAGTTCTGATTGGGTGTACATGAACACATAGACTTCTGATTGGGTATACATGAACACATAGACGTCTGATTGGGTGTACATGAACACACAGAGTTCTGATTGGGTGTACATGTACACATAGAGTTCTGATTGGGTGTACATGAACACATAGAGTTCTGATTGGGTGTACATGAACACACAGAGTTCTGATTGGGTGTACATGAACACATGGACTTCTGATTGGGTGTACATGAACACAGACTTCTGATTGGGTGTACATGAACACAGACATCTGATTGGGTGTACATGAACACATAGAGTTCTGATTGGGTGTACATGAACACAGACGTCTGATTGGGTGTACATGAACACAGACTTCTGATTGGGTGTACATGAACACATGGACTTCTGATTGGGTGTACATGAACACATAGAGTTCTGATTGGGTGTACATGAACACATAGAGTTCTGATTGGGTGTACATGAACACATAGACGTCTGATTGGGTGTACATGTACACATAGAGTTCTGATTGGGTGTACATGAACACAGACTTCTGATTGGGTGTACTTGAACACATACAGTTCTGATTGGGTGTACATGAACACAGACTTCTGATTGGGTGTACATGAACACATAGAGTTCTGATTGGGTGTACATGAACACATAGAGTTCTGATTGGGTGTACATAAACACATAGACTTCTGATTGGGTGTACATGAACACATAGACTTCTGATTGGGTGTACATGAACACATAGACTTCTGATTGGGTGTACATGAACACATAGAGTTCTGTTTGGGTGTACATGAACACATAGATGATAGAGTCACCTGCACCTGACTGGGCGTTGGGTGTCCAATGCAGTTCAACGTTAGCATTTCAGTCCAATATTCTGAGCATTAGTGACACATGTAGGGAGAGAGAATGCAGTTCTTCAACATTAGCATTTCAGTCCAATATTCTGTGCATTAGTGACACATGTAGGGAGAGAGAATGCAGTTCAACATTAGCATTTCAGTCCAATATTCTGTGCATTAGTGACACATGTAGGGAGAGAGAATGCAGTTCAACATTAGCATTTCAGTCCAATATTCTGTGCATTAGTGACACATGTAGGGAGAGAGAATGCAGTTCAACGTTAGCATTTCAGTCCAATATTCTGTGCATTAGTGACACATGTAGGGAGAGAGAATGCAGTTCAACGTTAGCATTTCAGTCCAATATTCTGTGCATTAGTGACACATGTAGGGAGAGAGAATGCAGTTCAACATTAGCATTTCAATCCAATATTCTGTGCATTAGTGACACATGTAGGGAGAGAGAATGCAGTTCAACGTTAGCATTTCAGTCCAATATTCTGTGCATTAGTGACACATGTAGGGAGAGAGAATGCAGTTCAATGTTAGCATTTCAGTCCAATATTCTGTGCATTCATAACACCCTTCTCATGTCATGTCCTTTTGTGAGGAAGCAAATTTCCGAGTGATTTAGTGAGTGAGTATTTTTCTCAGTCTTTGTCCTCCAACACCATGAACCAGTGAAGTAGCTTTACAGGGAGGGATGTTTGAGATGAAAGTAGTGCGGACAGTCCCTGGAAATAACTCTAAAAGTGTAAAGACAAGGCCATATACATTTACAGAGTTACAGAAAACATATTTTTCCATGACACGCTCGAGTTCTGTTTGCATTTTGTTTCACATGATACAGTAATAAAGCCTGTAGGATGAAGAAGTACTAATGAAGACTTGATTAGCATCTCCATATCTCACTGGATAATCCAGACTCTGTGAACGTTTCAAATGTTATGGGGGAAATATATGTTTGTTGCTGTGTGCTCCTTTGTATGTGCTGTTCCAGAACTTAACACTAGCAATCCACCCCTGATCTGTCGCCAAAATAGCTGACACATGCCAGGCTGAGAATGTGTCACCAAAACAACTGACACATGCCAGCCTGGGAATGTGTCGCTGAAGCATGCCAGCCTGGGAATGTGTCGCTGAAACATGCCAGCCTGGGAATGTGTCACTGAAACATGCCAGCCTGGGAATGTGTCACTGAAGCATGCCAGGCTGGGAATGTGTCGCTGAAACATAACAGGCTGGGAATGTGTCGCTGAAACATGCCAGCCTGGGAATGTGTCGTTGAAACATGCCAGGCTGGGAATGTATCGCTGAAGCATGCCAGCCTGGGAATGTGTCGCTGAAACATGCCAGGCTGGGAATGTGTCGCTGAAGCATGCCAGCCTGGGAATGTGTCGCTAAAACAGGCCAGACTGGGAATGTGTCACCGAAATAGCTGACACATGCCAGGCTGGGACTGTGTCACCAAAATAGCTGACACATGCCAGGCTGGGAATGTGTCGCTGAAACATGTCAGCCTGGGACTGTGTCACCAAAATAGCTGACACATGCCAGGCTGGGAATGTGTCACCAAAATAGCTGACACATGCCAGCCTGGGAATGTGTCACCAAAATAGCTGACACATGCCAGGCTGGGAATGTGTCACCAAAATAGCTGACACATGCCAGGCCGGGAATGTGTCACCAAAATAGCTGACACATGCCAGGCTGGGAAAGTGTCGCTGAAACATGCCAGGCTGGGAATGTGTCACCAAAATAGCTGACACATGCCAGCCTGGGAATGTGTCACCAAAATAGCTGACACATGCCAGCCTGGGAATGTGTCACCAAAATAGCTGACACATGCCAGCCTGGGAATGTTACACATCCTGCCACTATGTCAGGGGTGAAAGAATTGACAGTGTGTTAAAGCTGTCAAGTTAATGACAGTGTGTTAAAGCTGTCTTGTTAATGACAATGTGTTAAAGCTGTCAAGTTAATGACTGTGTGTTAAAGCTGTCTTGTTAATGACAATGTGTTAAAGCTGTCAAGTTAATGACAATGTGTTAAAGCTGTCAAGTTAATGACAGTGTGTTAAAGGTGTCAGGTTCATGACGGTGTGTCAGCCCTGATATGGCCCTTTGCGGTCGGCTGGGCTATAAGCAACATTATCCTATGACGGTGTGTTAAAGGTGTCAGGTTAATGACAGTGTGTTAAAGGTGTTAGGTTAATGACAGTGTGTTAAAGGTGTCAGGTTCATGACAGTGTGTTAAAGGTGTCAGGTAATGACTGTGTTAAAGGTGTCAGGTTAATGACAGTGTGTTAAATGTGGCAGGTTCATGACAGTGTGTTAAAGCTGTCAGGTTCATGACAGTGTGTTAAAGGTGTCAGGTTCATGACAGTGTGTTAAAGGTGTCAGGTTAATGACAGTGTGTTAAATGTGTCAGGTTAATGACAGTGTGTTAAAGCTGTCAAGTCTGTAACTGTGGTTTAAAACTGTCAGGTTAATGACAGTGTGTTAAAGGTGTCAGGTTAATGACAGTGTGTTAAAGGTGTCAGGTTAATGACAGTGTGTTAACGCTGTCAAGTCTGTAACTGTGGTTTAAAACTGTCAGGTTAATGACAGTGTGTTTGTCACGGTCGCTAAGCCGGACGGCCCTACCACCCCTACCCACGCCCATTACACACTAGAGCAGACAATACAGCACACTAACACAGCTTTACAATCATGCGCACTTCTTTATTTCACACACACACACTATGGCGCCACCACTCACGTCCATCCACAACCACACCCCGGTATCCCACTTCTTCACTGACCCACACTACCTGCTACGACCCTGAGACCCCTAACCTATGCTAAAGCACCAGTTGCGGTATATACCTGCGACCTAGGGACGCAGAGATAGCCCGCACACGTGGTGGCTAACTACTAGGGACAAGGACCAACCCAAGGGACTCTAATCTCTAAACTACTACTACCCCCCACCCCTTTTCCCAGGACTCGCCCTTCTCTTTGACCCGGATCACTACCAAACTGGTCGCTGCGTCCCTAAAGGAGGCAACGACAAGTACCCTACACTGCGCTGGCCACTACGTCCTAAAAGGAGGCAGTAGCTAACACCCCTAACCCTACTGCCTAACGCTACACCCCCTCCACCACAACCATGGGACAACCCATTCCGGCCCGGAAAGCTCCAGTCCTCGGCGCTGTACGTGGCCCCTCGCAGGCAGACACCTCCCCGGAAGATTCTGCACCCCGGCGCTGACCGTGGCTCCTCGCAGACTGACTCCTCCCTGCGATGAACGCGACACCCAACGCACACACACACCAGACGCCCTCTCGACGGATCCGGGGCTCGACGCCTCCTCCTCTGAAGGCCCCGCCGGACACTGAGGGTGAGGCAAGGCCTGGTGCAGCGCCCTCTCACAGGACGCCTGACCAGGGAAAAGTAACAGGTGCCGGAGAACCCCCAGAAAGCCCCGGTAGCAGGAGAGCTGCCTCACAAACGGCAGACGGCCTGGGTAGTCTCCCTCTCCCGGGAAAAACAGCGGGTACAGAAAGCCGCCGCTCACCTGCCGGCACGCGGCAGTAAACTGCAGTGGTCTGGCCCCAGTCTCAGGACGAAACAGGATACCTGGACAAACAGACGTTCAACCACACCAGTTCTGCAACTGGCAGAAGTGGCTGCCAACAAAGACGACACTGACTCGGCACAGGCCAAGGGCACCCAAACCCGACGAGGACCTGGCACTAACTATGACTCGAAGTCACTCCTCAAAAACTAACGGCGCTGCCGCCGCACCTACAAGGAGTACGTCCACTCCGACGAACACCAGGGACCGAAGTGAAGCTACCCCAACGCATTCCGCCCTGGTCGGAATCAAGCGAACTCTACTCACAACACAAAACAGCGATTGGTCAGAGCAGCGTATCCCTCCGCAGAGCTGACACGCCCGACCAACGAACTAGTTGTTGCTCGTGCAACAACACGACAATTTACCACAACAACTCACAGACTTGACAACACCAACAACAGCCGATGTCCTGCCCCGCTTTCTCTGGTGTAGAACCAAAGTAACAAAAGGGTAACAATCGGGAACGAAACCAACCTCCCGCTTCCATCCCTTCAACAAGTCAAGATTGGAACTCAAGAATATTGTATGTCTTATTTCCCCAGCCCCCTACCTAGCCTAACCTTCCACCTTAACCAAAACCCCAAATCTTACACACGCACGCTCGCACACACACATATACACATATGCACACGCACACGCGCACACGCTCTCTATTTCTGAATTACCATTACTCCAAACACATGGACGACTGATTTAGTACCGCCGATCGGTGACAGTGTTAAAGGTGTCAGGTTCATGACAGTGTGTTAAAGCTGTCAAG
>CM031612.1:87248638-87261643 GCA_018398815.1 Conus ventricosus
TATTTATACACTTATGAATGTGAGTATCAAAAAGTAAATCTTTATCAAAGATTACACCCAGATCCTTTTCTTCCTTACATTTCTGTACCAGCCTATTTCCACCATCTATTTTCATGCTGTATTCATGTTCTGGATTGTTTTTGCCAACATGCAAAACTTTACATTTTTCAACATTAAAATATAGATTCCACTTGTCTGACCAGTTTTGGAGGCAATTTAAATTTTCTTGCAGACTATTATAGTTATCTGATTTGTCATATATTTTTGTGTCATCAGCAAAAATTTTACAAAAACTATTTACCTCATCTGGAAGGTCATTTATAAAAATAGTAAACAGTACAGGTCCTAAAATACTCCCTTGGGGAATACCACTCATAACATCTTTCTCTGATGAGAGTCGAAATAAAGAAGGATGCTTAGAATATTTTTGATCAATCAATTGATTCCTCAGATCATTCAAAATAGGACAGCAGAACACAAAGTGGACCTCATTTTCTTCGGCATTTTTACACAACGGACAGAGAAGGTCACATTTGCTATGCTTCCTGTAACTATGATAATGAAGAAAAATTTCAGAAATACCTAATCTGAACTTTGTCATAATATACCTTTAATGATTGTCCATTTTAATTGATAGATATGATGGAACACAATGCACACTTCTGAACTGTCTGTAAAAAGTAAAACGGTCACTTTCTTGAATATGACATGACCATTCTTGCCATCTGCAATCGATTAGTCTATTCCGAAATATCCGAAGGAAATCATTCATATTTCCGACACCCTGTTGTAACCACACGAAACCAAAACCAAGTTCATATAATCTAACCCTCACATTTGAAACCCAATTTACTCTTCCTCTCGCATCCAAATCATATAACATATTATATGCTTTCCTTGGCAACCTTGAGATTTCCATTTGTGTTATTTTTAGCCAATAGCGTATACACTTGATAGCAGAATTCAAATATATCGGATATCTGTTTACTTCGCCATAGATTAAATCGTTAGGTGTTCTCATGCTCACTCGTAAAAACTTCTTCAGCCAAATAAATGAACATTTTCACAATAAGCAGCAGAATCATAAAGGCCCCAAAGTTCAGCTCCATACTGTGCGATGGGCTGTACTTGAGAGTCAGACAATTTCATAAATAGTTTTAAAGATGTGTTTTCTAATTTTGATAGCTGTTGCGTAATGCAGAGTAATGCACGCTTGGCTCTACTTGCAAGATCTTTACATGCAAAATTGAAGCTTAATTTTGTTGAAAAATATATTCCCAAATATTTATATACGTTAACTACAGGCATCACCACTCCATTGTAAGTCCACTTTTCTCTAATTCCTAAATACCCACCCTTTCTAAACACAATAATGTTGCTTTTTGACATGTTGACTTTTAACTGGAGTGAAGTTGCGGATCGGAACAGACTATTTGGTTGAGTCTGCAAGCCTATAACAGTTTCAGACATCAAAACAACATCGTCAGCCAAAAGAAGTATAAACAATTCTAGAATATCACAGGTAAATTGTGCACCATGTTTTCCAGTTTTAACAACTTCTAAAGTCAACTCGTTAATAAAAAGAGAAAACAAAACAGGACTACACACATCCCCTTGTTTTACACCTGATGTACATTGAATATAATCAGTCATGTTACCCCCACACCGTACTTTTAGCTTTTACACAGGAATACATGCTTATTATAACACTTAAGCAGCTTACCATGAATGCCAGCTTTTAACAGAATAGGCCAGAGAAGAGTTCTATTCACTAAATCGAATGCCTTTTCAAAGTCTATAAAAGCTACATATAACTTACGATTTAAAGAAAACTGTTTTTGCGCAAAGGCCATCAAAGTAAACATATGGTCAACTGTTGAATAATTGCGTTTAAATCCTGCCTGATATTCGCCAGTTATATTATTATCTTCAATCCATCCCTGCAGCCTATGATTGATGATAGTACTGTACAATTTGCTGCTCGTGTCACTTAAAGAAATTCCTCTATAATTGTTAGGATTATTCACGTCGCCTTTTTTGTACAGTGGTAGAACAATACATTCAGTCCAACATTCAGGATAAATTCCCTTGTTGAATAAAGAATTAAAGAAGGTAACAAAGAAGTTCAAAATTACATCTGTTTTACATGCATACTTCAGCAGTTCACCAATTATACCATCTGGCCAGGCAGCTTTACAGATTTTAACTTTCCTTAATGCAATTACTACCTCCTCTTTGGATATTGGACGGTTTAAATAATCATTTTCCCCTTCGTCTTGATTCCACTGAAATTCACGATTATGCTCAAAATCTTTAGTTAGAAGTGTCGTAAAATGTTCATACCAGGTTTCCATACTAATACTGTTCGCTGGTTGTCTTCTTTTTAATGAAACCCGATGTACGTTCTTCCAAAATTCTTTTTGATTCTCTATAGATGCGATCAGTTCTGTCAGTAATGTGTTAAATTGCTTCCGCTTTATCCTTTGCAAATGTTTATACTCTCTTCTCGCCCTACAGTAACTGTTACGATCTTCTTTGTCATGTGTACGTTTAAATTTCTTAAGTAAATTACGAACTTTTCTTTTATTTTGATGACATTCAGTGTCAAACCAGTCTTTGGACTTCAAATCATTATTAATTCTTATTTCTTTTTTCATACACTCTGCAGCATCTTTAATACACGTATTGAAATATTCAAGGCTTCATTTACATTGACATCAATGAGACCGACGGCATAGTTAATTTTCTCATGAATCTGTTGCGAAACAATGTTATTCATGAAAATAGTCTCATATCAAACATAGACCATGGATTGAGTGACCATGAAGTGCTTACTTTCCAAATGTATGTAGCAAAAACTAAAATCAACCAAGAAGACTGTCCTAAATATAATCTATGTAAAGGTAATTATAATGTTTTCAGACGGGAAGGTAGTGAAACAGATTGGAGTACACTTGTTGGCATGGAGGTAAACAAGTGCTGGTCTCTTATCAGAGACTTGGTTCAGTCTGGTATGGTCAGACATATACCAAAGGTGGCAATTAGAAAATCAGCTAATACGCATAAAATCAAACCAAAATGGATGGACCGAAAAAATTTGAGACAAATTAAGAAAAAGTATAACGCCTTTAAAAGATATCTCGAAACTAAATCTGGTATAGATTACCAAAGATATATTATTGAAAGAAATCTCTCAAAGAGAATGATAAAAATCGCAAAGAAAGGGTATGAGAAAAATATAGCTTACCAGGCAAAGAGTAACCCTAAAAACTTCTGGAAATATGTGCAGGAAAAAATGAAAATAAACACTAGAATCAACGCTCTGAAAATGGATTCAGGTAAAATGGCAATAACTGACTCCGAGAAAGCGGAAACGCTTAATGACTTCTTCTCAAGTGTATTCACTCGCGAGAACATAGAAAATTTACCTAAAATAACTAAACCACTTAATTTAGAAGGCATAACTCTTTCAGAGATTAGAGTTACCCCAACGGTTGTGGAGACTAAACTTAAAATCTTGACCCCTCGAAGGCTCAGGGACCAGATAAAATTCCAGCTAAAATATTGAAAGAGCTTTGTAAGGAACTATCAATCCCCTTCAGTATTTTGTTTAATAAATCTTTAGAGACAGGAAAGATCCCAGATGACTGGAAATCAGCTGATGTTGTTGCCATATTCAAAAAAGGCTCCAAACAAGACCCGAGTAACTACAGACCGGTCAGCCTCACTTGCATAATGTGTAAAGTGCTAGAGTCAATTGTAAGGGATGTCATAGTATCATATTTTAATGATTTTAAACTCTTTGCGGACTGTCAACATGGCTTCCGTAATAAAAGATCATGCATGACACAACTGATTCAAGTTATGGACGACTTAACTGTACTTACTGATGACAAAAAACCAATAGATATAGTGTATTTAGACTTCCGTAAAGCCTTCGACTCTGTACCGCACAAAAGACTATTGATTAAGTTACAGAATTATGGAATTCATGGATCTCTTCTTGACTGGATTACAGACTTCCTGACTGACAGAAGACAAAGAGTGAGGGTGGGGTCAGTATACTCTTCAGACAAACCAGTTTTGAGTGGTATTCCACAGGGAGCATCTTGGCCCGGTCCTTTTTACGATATTCATAAATGACTTACCGGATGTCATAACAAATACATGTAAGATTTTTGCCGATGATACAAAGATTTACGGGGATTCAAGTAATCACTCTGTCATTGAAAGGGACCTTAACAATGTGCAGGATTGGTCTCACAAATGGAACCTGTATTTCAATGTTCAAAAATGTAAAGTGCTGCACATTGGTAAGAAGAACCCCCAAAATGATTACACAATGAAAATGGGTGATTCAAATCAAATGATCCAAAAAGGGTGCGTAGCGCAATCACTACGTATCTAAAGCACTACCAGTTATTAGCCCTACGACCATTAGATCTACGTGTCGTAAACCATACGACCCTTTAAGACTACGTGTCTATATCACTACAATTGACCATGTATCGAAAAAGCTATTCTCTAGAACTACGTGTCTATATCGCTATGCCCGTTTGCTCTACAACAGAAAGAAAGAAAAATAGTGATAACGGCCCGTTTGTATGGGATGGTGTAGCACAGTCACTACTGGATAATGTCAGTAGGTCCCCACTAGGGGAGGCGCTATATGTTCCCCCATGTCTATGTTCCCCCATGTCTGTGTTCCCCCATGTCTATGTTCCCCCACCTCCATATTCCCCCATGTCTATGTTCCCCCACCTCCATATTCCCCCAGGTCTATGTTCCCCCACCTCCATATTCCCCCAGGTCTATGTTCCGCCACCTCCATATTCCCCCAGGTCTATGTTCCCCCACCTCCATATTCCCCCAGGTCTGTGTTCCCCCACCTCCATATTCCCCCAGGTCTATGTTCCCCCACCTCCATATTCCCCCAGGTCTGTGTTCTTCCACCTCCATATTTCCCCAGTCTATGTTCCACCACCTACCTACCGTGCCGTACGTTACCTCGTGCCGTACGTGTCCTCGTGCCGTACGTGATCTCGTATCGTACGTGACCGGATTGTCATACTTGTTACAGAATCTAAGTTGTATCCTGACTAGATATGTTGCAATGTTCATATTATTTATGCTTTAAAACCCGAGAGAAGAGACGGAATACATTTAATTGTCACAAGATTGTATTGATCCTTTCTTTGCTTTGCTTTGTTTTTCTCTGTATTTGGTGACAGGAGTCATTGTTACTCATTAATTTGTTGTTCATTTACAGTTCTTTAGTTAATGTGTTAGTACACGCGTGTTTCCATAGCTATACGGGTTGGTGACCTTACGTTAAAATTCCTGAGTCCCTCTGAGTATATGTGGATGGTTTAGTGCGTCAAAATATATTTTTTGTAAATTATTTTCTTTCCTAGTTCCATCCCTCCTCCGCGTTATGGCCAAGAGCCCCTGGCCTAAGGCCAAAGTACAATTTAAAAAAAAATGTTCAGAGTTCCGAGTTGTATTAAATTACGATAATTGAAATTACCAAAATACAGAAATCGAGGAGAGAGAGAGAGAGAGAGAGAGAGAGAGAGAGAGAGAGAGAGAGAGAGAGAGAGAGAGAGAGAGAGAGCGAGAGAGAGAGAATTAGAGAGAGACAAAGACAGAGAGACAGCGAATATGAGAGAGAGAGAGAGAGAGAGAGAGAGAGAGAGAGAGAGAGAGAGAGAGAGAGAAAGAGAGAGAGAGATGCGGAGACAGAGAGATGCGGAGACAGAGATTCAGAGAGACAGAAAGAGATAATCTAAGAACTCTCTCTCCCTATCTCTCTCTCTCTCTCTCTCTCTCTCTCTCTCTCTCTCTCTCTCTCTCTCTCTCTCTCTCTCAACAAGGCGGGCAGAAGGCATTGTGGTCAAAACAGTATCGGTATTTAACTGATGAGTAATGGGCCGAGTCTGTCCAATACAAAAATCTGCGCTGCCAGTGCAGCAGTTGTACATTTTCATCATGTAGAGTTATTGCCACGTAGTGCTAAAGAAAGAAATAGAAAACAAAACACACGAAAGTATGTAGAGCTACTGCCACGTAGTGCTAAAGGACAGTAGCCAGTAGAGATCGCAAGTCAGCCTTCGAGCTTCTTTCTCCTTCTTTGCCATCTATATAGAGCTAATCAAAAATGTCCATTAGTGACAGAGGGCAGTCGCTTTTTAGCTACTTTTCGTTACTTCTCGTAGTGCCAAAACAAGGTAGAGGTTTGAAATACGTAGTGCTATTGCTACATGACTAAGCGAAGACTCTCTCTCTCTCTCTCTCCTCTCTCTCTCTCTCTCCTTCTCTCTCTCTCTCTCTCTCTCTCTCTCTCATTAGATATTTATTCATGGGATATTCATCAAAATTCTATATGGAGCAACAAAAACAAAACAAAACAAAACAAACGAACAAAGAAAAACAAACAAAACAAACAAAAAGAAACATAGGCATTACTTTTAAATTTAGACCTCTGTGACACTTAATTGGAATGCGAGAGAGAGAGAGAGAGAGAGAGAGAGAGAGAGAGAGAGAGAGAGAGAGAGAGAGAGATATGAAGTGTGAAATGCAAAAAGTCACTTTCGTCCGACAATCGATTTTCATCAAATTATTGATCAATAGGCCCGATAATCAATAACCAGGTGCAAATAACGCCTGATAATCGATTATGGAACCGGTTATTCATTTCTACACCTTATCTTGATTTTGGTAAATAATTTGCACATAAAATTGATTTTTGGCCCGTTATTGATTATCGGGGCCGGTTATTAATTTCCGGCGTAATTTGCACCTGGTTATTGATTATCGGGTTTGTTGGTAAGTAATTTGCACATAAAATCGATTTTCGTACTATGAAAATCGATTTTCGTGAAATGCACACAATTCACTTTCCGGCCGAAAATCAATTTTCATAGTATGAAAATCAATTTTATAAGCAAATTACTTACCAATAGGCCCAATAATCAATAACCAGGTGCAAATAACGTCCGATAATCGATTAGCGGGGCCGGTTATTGATTTTTACACCTAACATTGATTTTGGTAAATAATTTGCACATATAATTGATTTTCGGCCCATTATTGATTGTTGGGGCCTGTTATTGATTACCGGCCTAATTTGCACCTGGTTATTGATTATTGGGCCTATTGGTAAGTAATTTGCACAGAAAATCGATTTTCATACTATGAAAATTGATTTTCGGCCGGAAAATGAATTCTGTGAATTTCACGCTTTATAGAGAGAGAGAGAGAGGGGGGAAGAGAGAGAGAGGAGAGAGAGAGAGAGAGAGAGAGAGAGAGAGAGAGAGAGAGATTTATATATGTGTATCTGTCATGCCTTAAAACGATACCAACAATAGCAAAAAAGAAATTAAAAGGAGAGAGAGAGAGAGAGAGAGAGAGAGAGAGAGAGAGAGAGAGAGCGTTTATATATAGTAAATGTCAGTTATTTGGTTGCTGTCGCAGCAGGTTATAACAAATGGGGGTGGACGAGAGAGAATGGTCGAAAGAAAGTGTATCTGTCATGCCTTAAAACAATACCAACAATAGCAAAAAGAAATTAAAAGGAGAGAGCGAGCGAGCGAGAGAGAGAGAGAGAGAGAGAGAGAGAGAGAGAGAGCGAGAGAGAGATGAACTAATATTTTACCAGTATTACGTATACTATATGGTGACAGGAAGAGAAAAGAAAGAGAGAGAGAGAGAAAGAAAGAGAAATTGACAGACAATGCGCGCGCGCACACACACACACACACACACACACACACACACACACACACACACACACACACACACGTTCTTTCCTAATTTGTTTCTTTTCTTTTTTTTAATCGTAGTGATATAGAGTGAGTGAGAGACGTAGCGATAAAGACGTGTCTGGAAATCGTAGTGGTAATCATAAATAGTTGTATAGGAACAAGTTATGAAGGGAAATCGTCTTGCGAATGACACTGTAGTGATATCGGGTAATAGTCGTTTGGATATGTAGATTAGTGTTCCGTACAGCTTTAGCCAGTTAGTGATATTGACACGTAGTGATTACGGATGTCCCCATCCAAAAATGTGTAGAGGAAAAGGACCTTGGAGTTATATTTGATTGTGATCTTAGTTTTGACCCACACATACAGAAAGCTATTAGTAAAGCCAACCAAATGATTGGGTTGATAAGACGATCTTTCTCGTTCATTGACAAAGATATGTTTATAAAGCTATACAAATCACTCATCCGACCACATGTGGAATACGGTAATGTCATCTGGTACCCTTTACTTAAAAGGCAATCCACATCAATAGAAAAGGTTCAAAGAAGAGCGACCAAAATACTGCCAGAATGCAAAAATATGCCTTATGGTGAAAGACTTAGATATTTTGGATTAACATCCCTGAAGGCCAGGAGGGTGAGGGTGACCTGATTCAAACCTACAAGATATTCCACCATGTTGATGACATCGATTTCAACTCACTATTCCAGTTAAGCAAATCTAACATCACAAGAGGCAATGCTGGCAAATTATTTGTTCAATATTCTCGCACTAATCTGAGGAGAAATTCATTTGCTAATAGAGTAGTAGGCAGGTGGAATTCTCTTCCGAGTTACATCAAACTAACTAACAATATCAACAGTTTTAAGAGCCTCCTTGATGTAGATGCAAATTTCAAAGATATAGTATATGATTTTGATGACTGAAATTGTTCTCATCCCAATTTATACAAAATTATATGCAACTGTATCACGCTGCGCTAAACACTGGAAAAGTACTGACACTTCAATTGATGGAGCACATGAAAGCCGCGAGGCTATAATAGCTCCTACTTACCTACTTACTTACCTACTTACCTACCTACTTATGAACACATTAGCATAATCTTCATTCCATACATATTTTTCCAACGTAAAACTGTTGACAGAAGAATTTGTCTCCGACATGACATTGTCACTACAAAAACTCAAATGAAGTTCCACAGGCATATGATCAGAGTCAAATCTCTCAGATACTCGTAATTCGCATGAATCACACAACAATACATACAATTCACATGACATAACAAAGTAATCATTCACACTGCATCCGGTATCATGTACGTGTAGCAACCTTGCTGGTCGCCATAACACATACCGTTGAGAATGCACAAATCAAATGCAGTACACATATTCAACAACTGTTTGCCATAATTATTCAATACAGAGTCTTCTGAAAATCAATTGACACTCAATGGATGACTTGCATGTTGAAAATTCAAAATATCGGAAACTCCTTGACAATGATGTGAAACACTACCTGTACGACTGTTTAAATGCCGTACCAAAGAGCTAGCCTACAAAGCAATGGTTCGTCCAGTTGTGGAGTATGCATGCTCTGTATGGGACCCACACACCGACGATCTCACCAAAACCCTCGAGAAAGTCCAGCGAAGAACTGCCAGATTTGTCACCAACCGCTACCACAACACTTCCAGTGTCTCGGACATGATGACGCTACTCGAGTGGCCCTCGCTTCAACAACGACGTCGCTGCGCCAGACTTTGCAATGCTCCACAAGATCATCAACGATCAAGCTTGCGTCTCCTGCACCGACCTCAAGCAACAGCCTCGAAGTGGTCGTCGCAGCAACCACAATTACCAACTACGACGATTCCAGTGCCGCACTGACTACAGAAGTTCTCCTTTTTCCCAAGGACCGTTGTCGACTGGAACTCCCTCCCAGCTGATGTTGTCGAGGCCCCCTCCCATAATGCACTTCTGCTCGAGGCATTGAGGCCCTCCAGGCACAGTAGAACCCGCCTCTCCCCCCCCCCCCCCCCCCGCCCCTCTTCTCCCCCCCATTCCCTCCCAGCTCAACCCTGCCCCCACCTACTCCCCCGTCTCAAGATTTCCTGCACACACTCGCGCTTCGCCACTAGTATGTTAATAATGGTCAACCTGATGACCGCTGAACATTACTGGAAAAGAAGAAGAAGAAGAAATCCCCGCACAACAAATACATCTTCAACGACTAATAAACAACTGGACAAATAATCTTCCAACAATGCAATGCCATTCTTGGAGTCAAAACATGCATAATAAGGAGAACCTTCTGGAGGTACGTATGAATACACATACAATAATCTTTGTCTACCCAAACAATGTTTTACTGATGATTAACGCACCAAACATATCTGATTTATTTCAACCTCTCTGACATGTGACACAAATGTATTTCTGACGAGACATAAGAGATAAAGAAAACATTTTATATCCAGAAAATATAGTTGATTTAAGTTCATCAATAAACGTTTCAACTAAACAGATAAAATCAAACGACTGAAGAAATAGACAAAATCATAGTTTTGTAATTTGAAAGCAATCCATTAAAAGATAATGATCTGGTTTTGTTACTTTCGTTGCTAGCTACATTTTCCCAGCGCCTGTGTTCACCAAAATCATGTACGGAACTTGACACACATTCCAAAGTTGAAACATACCGAGAGTTCTCGTCAGCCGATTCAACACACTCGGTATCATCCACATTCAAATCCCGTGCATGCTCACTTTCATTCTGGGTCACACTGGGCGATGACACCGGTGTCCTCTTTTAGGATAGTTCCCTCACAAACAAAAACTTCAACAAAACTGGGCTGGCCGATTTCCAATTTGAAGTCTACCAGTCTGTCACGAGCGTCAACAGAAAACTTTTTGCCATCAATTAATAAATAGTTTAAACACAATCGTGGCTCGTTTCCCCTCCTGCCTGCCCTTTTTAAATGCGGAGTCAGCCTTCGTCCGGATGTCCCTGACCCCTTTTGAAAAGTCCTCCCCGATGTACACCTCAAGAGCCTTAAGTTTACTTTTGGCTTTTAGAAAGTTCACCTTCTGTTTATAAAAGGCGCATCGGCAATCACCCGTGAGTCGGGTCGGGAACTGAGCCGTGGACACGGTCGAACTCCACGTCATCCGTCAGGTCCAGCTTGTCCGTCAGCAGATCCCGCACCAGGCCCTCGCAGTCTGCACTGATCTCCCCGTCCCTCCTGGGTAGTTCGTAGAAGATCAAGTTGTTCCGCTTGGAACGGCCCTCCAGATCATCGATCCGTTTCTCGCAGTCGTCCAGCTTCTGACGTAGGTTGTTGTTGGTCTTCTGCAGCTCCCCATTTTCCTCTTTTCAGCTCTGTCACCTCCTCCCTCAGCTCCCTCAGCTCAGCGTGAAGAGTTGCATGGTCCTCCCGAAGACTGTGGACTTCCTGCTTCACCGCGTCCAGCTTAGCGTCCGTCTGGTCACTTCTCATGTTTCAGGTGGCCATGAGATCACGGATTGTAGGTTCTGTGGTGGCAGATGAAGGCCCAGAAGTGTGAGAGTCCGTTGACCTCTCCCAGACTGACTCTTCGTAAGGAATTTCCACTATGAAGTCGTGTCTGGCGTGTGGAGTCTCTGCTGGGAGGAGGGTTGGTGGTCCCGGGTTTGATTCGATGTCGCCACACCGAAGAAGCAAACTGCCCCAGAACAAATACGACAGGAGCAGTCCTAAGGTAACACCGTCCCCTCTGTGTCGAAGTGTGACAATGGCGATGCGAGCAGCAGCCTTTTCTTTAGCCCTTCTGTCATAAACCCGATGAAAGGGGCAGGAAGCGGCCCCAAACACATCGAAAGTGGATGGCAGCAGACGGCATGGCTGATCAGACACCTGTCTGCAGAATCAGGGGTATAAATTCTGTCCTTGTCCGCCCACAATCAGCATGATATGTCCAGAGGTCAAAACAAAGCGTCCTGACAATATTACCGCAGTTCACTGTCCCCAAGAGAGAGAGAGAGAGAGAGAGAGAGAGAGTGTGTGTGTGAGCGAGAGAGAGAAAGAGTGTGTGTGTGTGTGTGGTGAGAGAGAGAGAGAGAGTGGGTGTGTTGTGTGTGAGAGAGAGAGAGAGAGAGAGAGAGAGAGAGCGAGTGTGTGGTGTGTGTGTGTCTGAGAGAGAGTGCGAGAGAGAGAGAGAGAGTGAGAGAAAGTGTGTGTGTATGAGAGAGAGAGTGGCTGTAAGCAGGAAATGAAATATGAAGGTGGGGTTTATGTGTGTGTGTGAGAGAGAGAGAGAGAGAGAGAGAGAGAGAGAGAGCACAGCGTAGTTGTAAGCATAAAATGAAATCAGATGATGGGGTATATGCATGTGTGTGTGAGTGTGTGTGTGTGTGTGTGTGTGTGTGTGTGTGTGTTTCTTTTCACTGCAGCAGACATAGTTTATGCAGTGAGTGTTATCTGCACAGTTTGATACACACTTTAATTTCATTCAAAGCGGTGACAGCCCTGATATGGCCCCTTGCAGTGGGCTGGGCTGTAAGCCACCTTTTCTTCCCTTCCCTTCCCTTCCCTTCCTTTCCCTTCCTTCCCTTCTCTTCCCTTCCCTTCCCTTCCTTTCCCTTCCCTTCCTTTCCCTTCCCTTCCCTTCCCTTCCCTTCCTTTCCCTTCCCTTCCTTTCCCTTCCCTTCCCTTCCCTTCCTTTCCCTTCCCTTCCCTTCCTTCCCTTCCCTTCCTTCCCTTCCCCTTCCTTCACTTCCCTTCCCTTCCCTTCCCTTCCCTTCCCTTCCCTTCCCTTCCCTTCCTTTCCCTTCCCTTCCCTTCTCTTCCCTTCCCTTCCCTTCTTCCCTTCCCTTCCCTTCCTTCCTTTCCCTTCCCTTCCCTTCTCTTCCCTTCCCTTCCCTTCCTTTCCCTTCCCTCCCTTCTCTTCCTTCCCTTCCCTTCCTTTCCCTTCTCTTCCTTCCCTTCCCTTCCCTTCCCTTCTCTTCCCTCCCTTCCCTTCCTTCCCTTCCCTTCTCTTCCCTCCCTTCCTCCTTTCCCTTCCCTTCCCTTCTCTTCCCTTCCTTCCTTCCTTTCCCTTCCCCTTTCTCTTCCCTCCTTCCCTTCCTTTCCTTTCTCCTTTCCCTTCCTTCCTTCCTTCCCTTCCTTCCCTTCCCCTTCCTTTCCCTCCTTCCCTTCCCCTTCTCCTTCCTTCCCTTCTTCCCTTCCTTTCCCTTCCCTCCCTTCCTTCTCCCTTCCCTT
>CM031612.1:87262643-87290867 GCA_018398815.1 Conus ventricosus
TAAAACACGGGGGGCATTGAAAGAAAGGGCCTTGAATTGATTACGTCCCTACATTCTACTATACTACTACTACTACTACTACTACTATTACTCATGGCATCCACAAACGAAGCCACCATAAAACGTTTTGCTGTTTTCTTGTAGGCCTACAAGGCGTTTAGGATTAGAAGTATAGTATGCAGTTAAGAATTAATTGTTGTGTTCTGTTCGATATTCAGTTAGTCGATTACCTGTTGCACTTTGATGAATATTTGATTGATTTGTTCCTGTTTCTTTTTCGAAAAGATTTGTTCACATTTCCCCCTTCATTATGGGCTAGGGCCTATATTGAATAAAACATCCGTATCCGTATCTCTCTCTCTCTCTCTCTCTCTCTCACACACACTCTCTCTCTCTCTCTCTCTCTCTCTCTCTCTCTCTCTCTTCACACACACTCTCTCTCTCTCTCTCTCTCTCTCTCTCTCACACACAACACACACACCACACACACACACACACACACACACACACACACACACACACTCTGTGTGTTCTAAACCTAAGTTTTGTTACTTTTGTTATCGCCAAGTGAGCATCCTTCTTTTTGAAAATTTTTCTATATAAACCATTCATTGTCAATAGCATAAACAATTTCATGTTTCGTGTCTCATGTGGATAACTGGATGCCTCACATTTAAAGTCATGAGTTCACGAGTTCTCTCACAACACACACACACTCTCTCTCTCTCATACATATACACATATGCGCACACAATCTCTCTCTTTCTCTCTCTCTCTCAACACACACAACACACACTCTCTCTCTCTCTCTCTCACACACACACACAGACTCTCTGTCTCTCCCTCTCTCACACACACACACTCTTTCCCTCTCTCTCACACACAATACTCTCTCTCTCTCTCTCTTTCACACATACACACACACTCTCTCTCTCTCTCTCTCTCCCTCTCACACACACACACACACACACACACACACACACACACACACACACACACACACACTCTCTCTCTCTCTCTCTCTCTCTCTCTCTCTCTCTCACACACACACACACACATGCTCACACAGCATACCACTCTGACGCACACACACACATATATATGTCATACACAAAATACTACTACTCTCTCTCTGTCTTTCTCTCTATGTCTGTGTCTCTTTCTCTCTCTCTCTCTCTCTCTCTCTCTCCTCTCTCTCTCTCTCTTTCTCTCTCTGTCTCTCTTTGTCTGTGTCTGTCTGTCTCCCCTTCTCTCTTTCTCTCTCTGTCTCCTCTTTGTCTGTCTGTCTGTCTCTTATGTGTGGGTCCTCACAGGAGAACAGCACATCAACACCACTCCATGCTCTGTTAAGCAAGACAGTGATGCACAGCGTGTATACTCCCCCCTCCCCCTCCTCATGGCCTTCCCCCTGCACATCCCCAAGCAGTTTCCCATCTCTACATTCTGTGAAAAGCTACTGTGGGCAGGTGGTCATCATGAAACTGATGGGTGTGGGGGGGGGGGGGGGGGTTACTAGGGGTGGAGGGAGAAACAAATAACTTGAGAGAGAGAGTGGGGGGGGGGAGTATAGAATGAGAGAGAAAGCGAGAGAGAATAGAGAGGGTTTGAAGAAGAGAGAGAGAGAGAAGGAGAGAGAAGAGAGAGAGAGAGAGAAGGAGGAGAAGAACAAGGTTAACAACCATTATCCACAAACTTGATAGCTATTAAACCACTGTCATAAACCTGACCATTTTAAACACAGTTACAGACTATGAACTAGTCTTAACACACTTCTTAACCTGACAGCTTTAACACACTGTCATTAACTAAAACACAGTCTTTAACCTGACACCTTTAAACACACTGTCATAACCTGACACCCGACCCACTGTCATTAACCTGACAGTTTTAAACCACAGTTACCGACTTGATACAGCTTAAACACACTGTCATTAACCTGACACCTTAACACTGGTCACCGATCGCGGAACTAAATCAGTCTTCCATGTGTTTGGATAATTGTAATTCAGAATAGAGAGCGTGTTGCCGTGAGCGTGTGCATATTGTTGTATATGGTGTGGTGTGCGAGCGTCGTGTGTAAGAATTTGGGTTTGGGTTAAGGGGTGGAAGGTTAGGCTAGGTAGGGGCTGGGAAATAAGACATACAATATTCTGAGTTCCCAATCTGACTAGTAGAAGGGATGAAGCGGGAGGTTGGTTTCGTTCCGATTGTTTACCCTTTGTTACATTGGTTCTACACCAGAGAAAAGCGCGGGCAGGACAATCGTGCTGTTGTGGTGTTGTCAAGTCTGTGAGTTTGTTGTTGGTAAATTGTCGGTTGTTGGCACGAGCAACAACTAGATCGATGGTCGGGCGTGTCAGCTCTGCGAGGGATACGCTGCTCAGACCAATCGCTGTTTTGTGTTGTGAGTAAGTTCGCTTGATTTCCCGAACTAGGGCGGAAAGCGTTTGGTAGCTTTCACATCGTATCCCTGGTGTTCGTCGAGCTGACGTACACATGAAGTTGCGGCGCAGCGCCGTTAGTTTTTGAAGGAGTGACTTCGAGTCATAGTTTTTAGTGCCAGTCCCGCGTCGGGTTTTGGGTGCCCTTGGCCTGTGCCGATCAGTGTCCGTCTTTGTTGGCAGCACTATCTGCCAGTTGCAGAACGGTGTGGTGAACGTCTGTGTCATGTATCCTGTTTCGTCCTGAGACTGGGGCCAGAACCACGCATTTTTACTGCCGCGTGCCGCAGGTGAGCGGCGCTTTTCTGTACCGCCTGTTTTTTCCCCGGGAAGAAGGAGACTAACTACCCAGGCCGTCTGCCGTTTGTGAGGCAGCTCTCCGCATACCGGGGCTTTCTGGGGGTTCTCCGGCACCTGTTACTTTTTTCCCTGGTCAGGCGTCCTGTGAGAGGGCGCTGCACCAGGCCTTGCCTCACCCTCAGTGCCCCCGGCGGGGCCTTCAGAGGAGGAGGCGTCGAGCCCCGGATCCGTCGAGAGGGCGTCTGGTGTGGGGTGTGTTTTTGGGGTGTCGCGTTCATCGCAGGGAGGAGTCAGTCTGGGGAGGAGCCACGGTCAGCGCCGGGGTGCAGAATCTCCGGGGAGGTGTCTGCCTGCGAGGGGCCACGTACAGCGCCGAGGACGGAGCTTCCGGGCCGGAATGGGTTGTCCCATGGTTGTGGTGGAGGGGGGTGTAGCGTTAGGCAGTAGGGTTGGGGGTGTTAGCTACTGCCTCCTTTTAGGACGAAAGTGGCCAGCGCAGTGTAGGGTACTTGTCGTTGCCTCCTTTAGGACGCAGCGACCAGTTTGGTAGTGATCCGGGTCAAAGAGAAGGGCGAGTCCTGGGAAAAGGGTGGGGGGTAGTAGTAGTTTAGAGATTAGAGTCCCTTGGGGTTGGTCCTTGTCCTAGTAGTTAGCCACCACGTGGGGCGGGCTATCTCTGCGCCCTAGGGCGCAGTGATATACCGCAACTGGTGCTTTAGCATAGGTTAGGGGTCTCAGGGTCGTGCAGGTAGTGTGGGGTCAGTGAAGAAGTGGGATACCGGGGTGTGGGTTTTGGATGGACGTGAGTGGTGGCGCCCATAGTGTGTGTGTGTGAAATAAAGAAGTGCGCATGATTGTAAAGCTGTGTTAGTGTGCTGTATTGTCTGCTCTAGTGTGGGAATGGGCTGGGTAGGGGTGGTAGGGCCGTCCGGCTTAGCGACCGTGACAAACACACTGTCATTAACCTGACATTTTTTAAACCACAGTTACAGACTTGACAGCGTTAACACACTGTCATTAACCTGACACCTTTAACACACTGTCATTAACCTGACACCTTTAAACACACTGTCATTAACCTGACAGTTTTAAACCCAGTTTTCAGACTTTTACAGCTTTAACACACTGTCATTAAACACTAACACTTCATTATAACCAACACACCTGTCATTAAAAACCTGAACCACCTTAACACACTGTCATGAACCGACATTAACACACCGTCTTTAACCTGACCCCTTTAAACAACGCATTTAACCCTGACCCCCCCTTTAACACATTCTTAACCCCCGACAATTAACCATGTCATTAACCAACACTTTAAACACGTCATTAATGACACCTTTAACACATTGGTATTTTTAAAACCCAACCCCCCGGGGCCATAACAACCCCGTTTAACCCTGCATTTTTAAACACACTGTCTTCTTCCCCCCAAAACCTTTGTCATTAACTTCAGTTTTAAAAATTGTTAAAAAACATTTAAACACAGTCAAACTGCAGTTTCACATTTTTAAAAAACATTTCCACTGCATTTTCAGCTTTTGTAAATTTCCACCCCGAATGTCAAGGAAATTCCCGGGTGGATGGCAGCTTTTTTGGTGACACATTCCCGGCGGCAGTGTCATATTTTGGTGACACATTCCCCCGGCATGGTCGCTATTTGGTGACACATTCCCCCTTGGCAGTTTTGGACACTTTCCCACCCGGATGGTCAGCTTTTTGGGTGACACATCCCGGCCCGGGGCATGTTCAGCGGGACACTTCCCCAGCCTGGCATGTGTCAGCTATTTTGGTGACACACCCCAGCTGGCTTTGGTCAGTTTTTTGGTGACACATTCCCAGTCTGGCCTTTTTGGAACATCCACTGCATGTTTCAGCGACCATTCCCCCACCCCTGGCAGGGTTCAGCGGGACACAGCCCCCAGCTGGCAGGGTTCAGTTTTTAAAATTCCCCAGGGGCCCTTTTTTTCACAAAACCCAGGCTGGCATGTTCAGCGACAATTCCCCACCGGCTGTTTTTTCGCGACATTTTCCCGGCTGGCATGCTTCAGGAAATTCCCACCGGATTTTAAAGACACTTCCCCAGGCGGGCATTTTCAGCGACACTTTCCCCACCTGATGTTTCAGCACACATTCCCCGGCTCCCCATGCCCCCCGGTTTTTTTGTACACATTCCCGGGCGGGCATGTTTCACCCTTTTGGTGGGGACAACCCCAGGTGGTTGGCATTTTTTTGTCTTTACCGGAGTGGTTTTTTTGGGGTGGGGTTTTAGTTTTAATTTGGAGCATACAAAGGGCACCGAAAAAAACATATTTCCCCTAAACATTTGAAACGTTCAAGATTTGGTTTACCCGTGAGAATGGAGATGAAAATCAAGCTTATTAGTACTTCTTCATCCTACAGGCTTTTTTCTTTATCATGTGAAACAAAATGCAAAAGAATCGAGGTGTCTGGAAAAAATTTTCAAACTTGTAAATGTAAATGGCCTTTTTTACACTTTAGATTTATTTCCGGGATTTTCCGCATACTTTATCTCAAACCCCCCCCTGTAAAGTTTCACGGGTTATGGGTTGGGGGAAAAGACTGAAAAAAATATCACTCATAAACACTGGGAAAATTTGTTCCTCAAAAAAGGACATACATAAAAAGGGTGTTATGAATGCACAAAAATTTGGACTGAAATGCAACATTAAACTGCATTCCCCCCCTACAGTGTCATAATCACAGAATTTGGATGAAATGCTAACGTTAAACGTTTTCTCCTCCCTAATGTGTCACAATGCACAGAATATTGGTTTTGAAATGCTAATTTTAAACTGATTTCTCCCCCCTACATGTGTACTAATGCACAGAAAATTGGCTGAAATAACGTTAAACTGTTTCTCCCCCCTACATGGTCCTAACAAAAATAGGACTGAAATGCTAACGTTGAACTCTTCTCTCCCCCTACAGGTCCCTAATGAAAGAATTTTGGGACTGAAATGCTAAGGGAAAACTGCATTCTTTTCCCCCCACATGTTCACTAATGCACAAAAATTTTGGACTGAAATGCAAGTTGAATCTTCTCTCTCCCTAAAAGTTCACAATGCACAAAAAATTTGGACTGAAATGCTAATGTTGAAGAACTGCATTCTCTCTCCCTACATTGTGTCACTAATGCTCAGAATATTGGACTGAAATGCTAACGTTGAACTGCATTGGACACCCAACGCCCAGTCAGGTGCAGGTGACTCTATCATCTATGTGTTCATGTACACCCAAACAGAACTCTATGTGTTCATGTACACCCAATCAGAAGTCTATGTGTTCATGTACACCCAATCAGAAGTCTATGTGTTCATGTACACCCAATCAGAAGTCTATGTGTTTATGTACACCCAATCAGAACTCTATGTGTTCATGTACAACCCAATCAGAACTCTATGTGTTCATGTACACCCAATCAGAAGTCTGTGTTCATGTACACCCAATCAGAACTGTATGTGTTCAAGTACACCCAATCAGAAGTCTGTGTTCATGTACACCCAATCAGAACTCTATGTGTACATGTACACCCAATCAGACGTCTATGTGTTTATGTACACCCATATCAGAACTCTATGTTGTTCATGTACACCCAATCAGAACTCTATGTGTTTCATGTACACCCAATCAGAAGTCCATGTGTTCATGTACACCAATCAGAAGTCTGTGTTCATGTACACCCAATCAGACGTCTGTGTTCATGTACACCCAATCAGAACTCTATGTGTTCATGTACACCCAATCAGATGTCTGTGTTCATGTACACCCAATCAGAAGTCTGTGTTCATGTACACCCAATCAGAAGTCATGTGTTCATGTACACCCAATCAGAACTCTGTGTGTTCATGTACACCCAATCAGAACTCTATGGTTTCATGTACACCCAATCAGAACTCTATGTGTACATGTACACCCAATCAGAACTCTGTGTGTTCATGTACACCCAATCAGACGTCTATGTGTTCATGTATACCAATCAGAAGTCTATGTGTTCATGTACACCCAATCAGAACTCTATGTGTTCATGTAATAATAATAATAATAATGGGGATTTATATAGCGCCTTCCACGGCACAAGGCGCTTTACAAAGGCAAAAAAGAAAAATACAAATTGCTAGATGTAAAGAAAATGCATTAAAAAAACGACTCAGAAAATGAAAAAACAAAGGCTCTCTCCATTCTCTCCCACCGCACACACACTCTCACGCATAGACACACAATACATAACAGTCGCAATAATCACAAACTATTAAGCGATCCACAGAGCAACAAGAGTCAATCAAAACCATCGGGTAATACTGTCTTCTTAATATTGTTTGAAAAGGTGGGTTTTCAGGGAGGTTTTGAAGGAAGAAAAGGTTTGAGAATGTCTTAAGTCATAGGGGAGTTTATTTCCAGAGTTTGGGAGCTGCGTATGAAAAAGCTCGTTCACCATGCTGTTTACGATGGGGACGGTAACTGGGAAAGCGGAGGTCCTGGTGTCGGTGGAGGAGCGAAGCATTCGTGATGGGACGTATACTTGAAGGAGATCGGAAAGATAGGCAGGGGCATCGCCAGTGAAAATCTGAAGCAAAGACAACAACATTTGTTATTAATTCTTTCTTCAACGGGGAGCAGTGCAACTTTTTCAAGAGAGGGCTGCAGGGTTGGGTCCTAGGAGATTTGCAAATGAGACGGGCTGCAGAGTTCTGTTACACATTGGAGTGGTTGGATGACAGTTGAGGACAGCCAAGGAGAACACAGTGCAGTAATCTAGCCTTGAAAGGATGTAGGATGAAACGAGAGTTTTGGTGGCGTCTTCAGTAAGATAGGGTCGAATAGCAGCAATTCGTTTAAGTTCCATGTAAGCTAACTGACAAGTTTTGTGACATGCTGCTTCATTGAGAGGTCGCTATCAAGGAGAACACCAAGGTCACGAACAGTGTTTGAAAATTCGATAGTGCGGAACCTAATGTTCAAAGAAGAAGGGAGCGGATCAGGGCCATGATGTGGCTGCTTTGAAAAACGGATGGCTTCAGTCTTCTCACAGTTTAATTTAAGCTTATTTGCTGAATCCAGGTCTCAATATCAGAAGTACAAGATTGAAGAGTAGAGACAAGGGTGTGAGTATGTCATCGATGACAGAGGAATGGAGCAGCTGAGTATCATCCGCAAACATCTCGTGTGAAACGGAATGGCCGCGGAAAACATTAGACAATGGAGTGGTGTACAAAATAAAGAGGACCGGTCCAGCACGGATCCCTGAGGTACGCCAACTGAAGGTTAGATTCATCAGAACGGTGGTCACCTAACTTGAATGAACTGTTTCCTGTCTAAGAGATAAGAACGAAACCAAATTTAAAGCTGTTTCCCTAATGCCACATGTGTATTTCAAACGAGAGAGAAGGATTTCATGGTCTATGGTGTCAAAGGCTGCCGAAAGATCTAGCAAAAGAAGGACAGAAATTTTGTTTTCGTCTAAGGAATTTTAGAATATCATTGAGAATGCGAAGGATGGTGGTCTCCGTGCTGTGCCCAGGGCGATAGGCTGACTGATGTGGTGTGTGAGTAAGTTGTTTGAGGCCAGATGGTCAGAGAGCTGTTGAAGAATGACTTTCTCAAGAATTTTGGTAGGAAAGGAAGATTTGAGTAGGTCTGTAGTTTTTGAGAACGTTGGGATCAAGACTGCTTTTCTTAAGTAGAGGTTTAACAAGGGCGGTCTTAAGTCAGTGGGAACTGTGCCAGAGGACAGAGACTCGTTAAGAATTTTGGTGATGGTAGGAAGGAGAGAGTCAAGGTGTTCAAAGAGGAGTGGGGTGGGAATGGGGTCAAGGTCACAGGATGTTTTCGCAGACTGTGTGATGTTTTTACGAACAGTCTGCTCGGACACTGGCAAAAACTCACAGAGTGTGGTACCGTTAAAAACAACAGACTGATCTGAAGTATCTGAGGATGGGGAGAAAGCGTTTCGATTTGTCTGAATTTTGTGGGCGAAAAACTGAGAAAAAAAACCCAGAAGTTGTGACGGCTCATGAGTGGACGGCATTACATGTACAACATTGCAGCCTTACCCAACATGCTAGTGACAGTTCTAAACAGTTCTTTACACGAGGATGCTGCTGCAACTTTGGAAGAATAAAATGCGGTTTTAGCTTGATGGACAAACTGTACGACTTTCTGTTTGGCAGCATCATAAATTTGCTTGTGTATTGTCAGTCTAGATGATAACCCAGCGCCGCTCGGCTCGACGTCCGCTCGCGTTTCAATTTTCGCAGCTCAGGTGCAATTGAATTGTACCACGGAGCCGGGCGGCGCCAGTGTACCGTCCGCTGACGTACAGGCGAAATGCTTATCTAAGACTTTTCTAAGACCAGTGTTCAGATCAGTAAGTGTTACGTCAGGCGTGATAATGTTAGCGATGTCATGAGAAAAATCAGCAGGGTCAATCTTATGAATGGCACAAAACACATTTAAATTGGGGTGCTGACTTTTGCTTTGGAACACTAAGATGGCACACTCTTCTTCTTCTTCTTCCAAAAATACTGGTTCATTCAAAAACGAGTAGGTCACCAGATAAGATAAGATAAGATAATGTTGCTTATAGCCCAGCCGACCGCAGAGGGCCACATCAGGGCTGTCACCACGTGAGTAGTCACCAGCGCGCATGTTAAAAAGTAGAATAAAAACATAAAACAGTGCGACTCAGACTGTTGGCCCCTGGAGCAAACTTGGCAACAAGGGTCGCACTCGAATTCAATAAAATATCTGGGAAGTAAAAATAGAAAAACGTCAATATGCAGATCTCAAAACTGTCGAATCAACCTGTTTTTTTGAATGAGATTGCACCTGTGGCAATCTTGATGGCACCTGGCAGTGAGTTCCACAGCCGTACAGAACTGGGATAAAAAGAATGTAAGTGGCTGTCAATATTTGATCCAGGTATGGTATAACATTGACCGCCACTCTGGTGCTACTTTTATTCAATACTAGTTGTTCCATTGGAATATCAATTACTTTAGCTTTGCCTTTGAAAAAGGTGTTAAGTTTAATAAAGCTCTTCTCTCTTCTAAGGGTTTCCATTCTAATTTCCTCATGTTCTTCCTAGTATTCCCCTTTTCTCTGATGTGGTTCCTGTTACGAACCGTGCTGCTCTCTTCTGAATCTTTTCAAGGTTATCAATGTCCTTTAGATGGTAAGGATCCCAAACTGAGCAACATATTCCAGTACTGGTCTAACCATGTGTTTTGTAGCAGTCGTCTTTAACCTTTTGGGGGCAGTCATTGATATTCCTGTATAAGAAAGCTAAGATGTTATTTGCTTTCTTACATACTAATTGTAATGTTCTTTCCATTTGAGACGACTATCTATAATCACGCCTAAATATTTGCAGCATTAGTTTCTTTAAGAATAGTATTAGGATAGAATAATCTGATCTAATTGGTGAGCGTTTGTTACATATACGTAACAACTTGGCACTTTTGGGGATGAAATTCCATTTTCCAAGTTCTTTCCCACTCTTGTAAAGCGTTTAGATCTTCTTGTAGAATGCGTATATCATTCTTGCTTCTGATTGTTCTATATACTAAACTGTCATCTGCAAAAAGCCTTATAGTAGTTCCAGAGAGAGATTTTCTACTTATGTCATTTATATAAATTAAGAAAAACAAGGGCCCCAGAACAGTTCCCTGTGGTACACCTGACAAGACTGGTTTACAATGGGATGACGACCCTTCCACAACAACTTTCGCGTTCTCCCAACGAGGAATGATCTGGCCCATTTTAGCAAAGAACCGCCAATGCCAATGTGTTCTAATTTAAGCAGCAGGCCCTCATGGTCAACCTTATCAAAGGCTTTAGAAAAATCTAATAAAATTGCATCTATTTGCTGTCTGTTGTTAAGACAGTTACTAAAATCATTGAGAGTTGTTATAAGTTGAGTCTCACAACTCCTTCGCTGTCTAAAACCATGCTGGGCGTTATTTAAGAAGTCATATTTGTCAAGATGGTCCATTATGCTACTATATATTATGTGTTCAAGTAGTTTAGCTGATATGGATGTAAGAGATACAGGTCTATAGTTCTCTGCTTTGTTTTGTCACCCTTTTTGATAAGGGAACAATGCTCGCATCTCGCCACTCATCAGGTATTATCCTGGTCCAGTGAAGCTTGGTAAAGAATTGGTATACCTCACTCAATTCATTGGCACATAATTTTAAGAGCTTGCCAGGAACGCCATCGGGACCAGTAGCTTGTTTTCATTGATATTGGTCAGTAACTTAAATACTCCTGCTTTGTTTACTTTGATGTTTAGCATTTCAGGGAGTTTATCATCATCCTTTAGTCTAACGTTAATTAAAGGTTTGGGATTTGAGAAAACTGAACAAATACTGCTTGTTTAATAGGTTTGCTTTCCATTCAGGGTCCTGTATTAGGTTATTCTGGTTGTTTCTCAGGTCTGGAATCCCCAATGTTGTCCTGTCTCTTACTCCTTATGTAAGACCATAATTTCTTGTTTTGATGATCACCTTCCGAAATCATCGAATTAACATAATTGGAAGTGAGCAAGTCTACATTCTCTCTGACACCATTCTCTTAATCTGTTTATACCTATACCAGTAATCTTTCTGAATTAGGATGTAGTTTCAATTTCTTAAGAACGATGTTTCCTTCTCACAAACGTACTAAACTATAGTGGTCAGACATCAAATCATAATAACACTTAGCAGAATGCAAGAGACCGTCAGTGTCACGAAAAATCACAAGATCAAGAATGTGACCACTTGCTGGATAAGTGGGTTCGTCAATGGCCTGAGAAAGGCCACAGTCTCTAGGAGTTTCCGGGAACCTCCTAACCCTGGGATCACTCAGGTCGTCATAATGAACATTAAAGTCACCGATGACCAGAAGATCATCCCAATCAGACGTACACCAATCAGACGCTATGTGTTCATGTACACCCAATCAGACGTCTATGTGTCATGTACACCCAATCAGACGTCTATGTGTTCATGTACACCCAATCAGAAGTCCATGTGTTCAAGTACACCCAATCAGAAGTCTGTGTTCATGTACAACCAATCAGACGTCTGTGTTCATGTACACCAATCAGAACTCTATGTGTTCATGTACACCCAATCAGATGTCTGTGTTCATGTACACCCAATCAGAAGTCTGTGTTCATGTACACCCAATCAGAACTCTATGTGTTCATGTACACCCAATCAGAAGTCTGTGTTCATGAACACCCAATCAGAAGTCTATGTGTTCATGTAACACCCAATCAAAAGTCCATGTGTTCATGTACACCCAATCAGAACTCTATGTGTTCATGTACACCCAATCAGAACTTATGTGTTTCATGTACACCAAATCAGAACTCTATGTGTTCATGTACACCCAATCAGAAGTCCATGTGTTCATGTACACCCAATCAGAAGTCTATGTGTACATGTACACCCAATCAGAGTCTATGTGTTCATGTACACCCAATCAGAAGTCTATGTGTTCATGTACACCCAATCAGAAGTCTGTGTTCATGTACACCCAATCAGAAGTCTGGCCTCAAGCAGAAAGAATTATTTGACACTATAAATTTGAAAACTTTAAATTACTGTCATTAACCTGGCAAGGCTTAAACCATTGGTACTAATTTGATGGTTGTAAAACCCTGTTTTTAAACCTGGACAGCTTCAAAGCACTATCATTAACCTGACAGCTTTTAACCACTATCATTAACTTGACAGCTTCAAACCACTATCATTAACCTGACGCTTCAAACCACTATCATTAACTTGACAGCTTCAAACCACTATCATTAACTTGACAGCTTCAAACCACTATCATTAACCTGAAGCTTCAAACCACTATCATTAACCTGACAATTTTAAAACACTATCATTAACCTGACAGCTTTAAACCACTACCAGTAAACATCTCACAAGTTATGTTTCTTTAATGACACCTGACACAGGTAATGAACTGCAACAGCTGGTCAGTAGATCGCCCCCAAAACAATCAATGATCAGCACAGCAGGAATCCAATTAATTAGGCTGAAGTCTCCCCCACAATTAGCCCCAGAGATTATAAGTTGTCAGCTGTGGCCAAACCTTGAGGAACATGGCAGGAATCTATATCTGCATGGCTGTCAGCAACCCTGGGAGGCAACACATCAACTCTGGATGGGGCCAGCAATGACAGTATTATCATGTCAAATCTGAATCTACATCTCCACAAAGCACAAATGGCAACATTATCAATTCTGGATGGGGCCATCAATGACAGTATTATCATGTCAAATCTGGATGGGCCAGCAATGACAGTATTATCATGTCAAATCTGGATCTACATCTCCACAATCTCAGCACAAAATGGCAACATATCAACTCTGGATGGGGCCAGCAATGACAGTATTATCATGTCAAATCTGGATCTACATTCTCCACAATCTCAGCACAAAATGCAACATTTCAATTCTGGATGGGGCCAGCAATGATAGTACTATCATGTCAAATCTGGATCTACATCTCCACAATCTCAGCACAAAATGGCAACATGTTAATTCTGGATCTATATCCCCGAAACAGTCAGCAAAATTTGTGGGTTAACTCTGGATCTATGTCTCCCAAACCACCAGTAACATTGGTGGCATCATACTAATTCCGGATCTATATCCCCCCCACAGCATCAGCACAGTGCTGGCCACATTTCAATCCTGGATCTTTATCCACAAACTGTCAGCAACCTTTCTGACAAAACGTCAATTTTGGATCTGTATTTCTCAAACTGTCACAAACATCGGTAGCAACATGTCAACTCTGCATCTATATATTCCCCAAACTGTCCACCACATTAGGCGCAACATGTAAACTCTGCATCTATATATCCACAAACTGTCCACCACATTGGTTATGTCAACTCTGCATCTATAAATCCGCAAACTGTCCCCAACATTGGCCACAACATGTCAACTCGGCATCTATATATCCCCAACTGTCCACCACATTGGTCGCAACATGTCAACTCGGCATCTATATATCCCCAAACTGTCCACCACATTGGTCACAACATGTCAATTCAGCATCTATTATCCCAAACTGTCCACCACACTGATGGCAAATGCCAACTCTGGATCTATATATCCCAAAATGTCCCACCACATTGGTAGCAATATGTCAAACTGCATCTATATATCCCCAAAATGTCCACCACATTGGTTACAATATGTCAACTCTGCATCTATATATTCCCCAACTGTCCACCACACGGTCACAACATGTCAACTTGGCATCTATATATCCCCAAGCTGTCCACCACATGGTTACAATATGTCAACTCTGCATCTATATATCCCCAAAATGTCCCCCACATTTGGTCACAACATGTCAACTCAGATATATTCCCAAATGTCCACCACATTGGTAGCAACATATCAACTCTGAATCATCATCATTATTATTATCATTTCATCCCAGCTGGTATCATATTCTCATATTCATTACTGTTATTTTGATTTTCACCACAATCATCATCATCATTTTTATTGTTGTTGTTATCATGACTGATCAGTAACAACTATGTCATCTTCTGAACATTTGTTCTTCACACACACATCACACACACACACACACACAAACACACACACATGCGCGCGGGTGTATGTGTGCACATGCACCCATGTGGGCACACATTCTCGCACGCACACACACACACACACACACACACAGACACAGACACGTGCGTGTATGCACATATACACAGGCATACAACATATCTGTACGCACACATATGCATTTGCATGTATGCAGGAACATTCTCACACAAGTCCATTGATTACACACACATACACATGCATGCATGCACACACACATGCACGCACACACTGGCATACAGTGGCACAAACACATGGGCCCATGACTACCCACACATGCACACACATAAACAACAAATGTGGACACATACGCAAACACACACATGCACTGATAATAGTGGTGCAGACAAACACATACACTGATAATAGTGGTGCAGACAAACACACACCATGCACTGATAATAGTGGTGCAGACAAACACACAATGCACTGATAATAGTGGTGCAAACACATACATACACTGATAATAGTGGTGCAGACAAACACAACACATGCACTGATAATAGTGGTGCAGACAAACACACACATACACTGATAATAGTGGTGCAGACAAACACATACATTACACTGATAACAGTGGTGCAGACAAACACATACATACACTGATAATAGTGGTGCAGACAAACACATACATACTGTCATGTGACGTAGCCTCACATCAAGGCATGTGACGCTCCATAAACATGTAGTTAGTGATATGAATCATTTCCCCATGCCACAACGGAAAAGGAAGAATATTCATGTGGCTTGACCCAGTGTAGCGGGCGTCCCCAATAATTGTGAGTATGACTCATTCAAAAAGAAACGTGGTCATTGGGTGAAAGTGACCACTGAGTGATAGTTTAACAAGGGCTGTAAGGTGCTGGTCATGTGTTTTGAACACTGAGTATGCACTCACTAGGAGGAGGGAGGAAAGAATCAGTTTTTAACCCAGCAGATGGCCTAGAGACTCGAACCTGTCAGGACGTTGGTCCCTCGCTGCTGACCAGTCATTACCAGGTGAGCGATAGATAGTTGGGGAAAGCTACAGGGGAAAACTTAAGGAAAAGAGAAAAGAAAGAATTCATAGTTGAATTAAGAAGGTTACTTACACGAACCTTATTCGTGTTTCAGCCCTTCACCCTTTTACCCTTCGCCCTTCACCCTTCACCTTTCACCCCGTGATGGTGGTTGAAGATGGCCATGGTGTGGGGAACACACCGTAGGCAGCCCCAGGAATTAAGGACTCCTAGGGAGAGGAGTCGGGAACTCGTCATCTCTCCAGGGACAGGAGAAGACGAGGGAGAGGAGTTGGAACTCATCTCTCCAGTGACAAGAAGAGTCGAGGGAGAGGAGTCGGAAGTCATATCTCCAGGACGGGAGAAATCGAGGGGGCGAGATGATGTCTGAGAGAGACAGGGAATCATGATAGTATGAAGTCTTGTGTTTGATGCAGGCATAGCATCAAGGAGTGAAAGAATCACTTATTTTCCTGGTCTGGAGTTTGTGGGCCAATGTTGTGTGGAGGCCGTGACTTTATGAAGTCTTGAGTGAGTTAGTTTGCCTCTCAGTGAAAGAAGTGCTACAGTGTATAAAATTTGTTTATAACGTGTTTGATGTGATTTAGTAAAGTGTTTTCCCGAAGGAGAGGGGGGGAAGAAAAAACATTCGGTAGTGCGCCTTTTGGTTGATTGGAAAGATTGCGTGTGCGTATGGAGTAAATGCTGTCATGAATGCGCGTGTGCAAAAGTGACAGTGTGACAGTGGTGACCCGACTCCAGTTTCACCGACGTAGCTGCCGTTGTTTTGTTTCCCCTAGAAAAAAAAAGAAAGAAAGATTTCTATTTGTACCTTCAGAGGAAGGATTCTATTTGTGCCCTTGGGGCTTTAAAAAAAAAAAAAAGATTTCTATTTGTACCCTCAAGGGTTTGAGGAAGGAAAAAAAAGGAAAGATTTCTATTTGTACCCTCAAGGTTTGAGGAAGGAAAAAAAAAGAAGAAAGTTTAATTAATTTATTGTGTATAATATTTGCAATTTTTTTTGTTCTATTTCTATGTGTGTTTAAGGTGGTTGAGATTTCTTTTGGTTGCTCTACTCCATTAAGGTTTTTTTTTGGTAGGATTTCCTTTTTTGACCCTTCCCCCCTCAGGACCGATAGCCTCAACCTCCTCTTGCTCGTTACCTGGCAGCAAGGGGGCAGGGCGTTGAGGAGTCGCTGTCCTTCCCCTAGAGTATTAGATTTTTTGTCCCCTTCCCCAGGACTGATAGCCCCAACCTCTTCCTGCGTTTAGCAGGGGGCATTGGCGTTGGGGAGTCGATAGTCTTTTCCCTTCTCGTAATTATCTATTTCTTTCCCTTTCCTATTGTTTCATTTTGATTTTTCCCCTTGCCTCAGAGTGTGGGATCAGCTTCACCTCCGTCACGCAAATAGTGTAGGTGGTGGAGTTGGATTACCGCTCAGCCCAAATAAACATCTTTATCTTTGATTATTTTTTTTCTGGGTGTGTGCGAGATTTTCTTTGAGTTTGGGTGAATGTGCATTTATTAATTGATTGTTTATTATTTTGCATTATTGCTGTAGTGTTGTGTTATTGTGAGTGATTTGTTTTTTCCCGTCTCCAGTTTCACACGGGGGACAGTGACCACTAGGGTGCTGTCTGAGGCTTCTTTTGCTGTTCTTGATTCTTCTCACTGTTCCGATCCTGTGTATCCTTTCATTTCCTTTTCACCCCCCTTTTTCAAAAACTCTACACTTCTTCACAATAAGCTATCTAGTTTTTCTTTTCAACATTTTCATCTTTTAGGTAGGATTTCCGCTAGTTTGTGTTTCTTCCCCTCTTTTTAAGTGTTTGTCTTCCATTTGTTTTGTAAATTTATATTCATTTATCGTATAAGGCGGTGCATTTGTTTTGTAAATTCATTTGAAATTAAGTAAGAAAGAAAGACTGACAACAAGAACATTTAAGAACTAAAACTTTATAAAGAATATTATTTTCAGAAAACTTTATTGTGTTTTTTCCTTTCTTAGGAAAACAGATTTGCATTGAACTTCATTTTTTTTTAAATTCCAAATTGATAGCAGTTTGCAAATTACTTTTGGAAAAATACATTCCTTGATTTAATATCTACCCTGTTTTGGTAAGCTGTTTTTCTTTTACACCGGAAATTGAATTCTTTATTTGTATATACTATAATTACATTTTTGTGAAATATACAGCGCCATATAATATCGCCTTATTTTTATTCATATTTAGAAATTGTTTTGTTTATATCTGTTGACGATTCATTATGGATGATTTTGATAAATATGTTCAACAAGCGGAACGCTTGGGTTTTGATGGAGAAAAACTTACTAACTATGTGCAACAATGCACAGATAGGGCAGACAGGCTAAGAGAGAGGGAAGAAAATAGACTACAGAGGGAAGCTGAAGCTGAAGAAAAAAGACTACAGAGGGAAGCTAAATCGGGGGAAAAAAAAAAGACTACGAGGGAATCTGAAATTGAAGAAAAAAGACTACAGCGGGAAGCTGAAGAAAATAGACTACAGAGGGAAGCTGAAATTGAAGAAAAAAGACTACAGAGGGAAGCTGAAGCTGAAGAACGTCAATTTAAGTTGAGACAGACTAGAGACTGATGCTGAAATTAAAAGATTACAGGCATCGAGAGAACCTCCACCAGCTCCACCAGTCGGTTCCACAGCGCGCCTCAACCAAAAGCGGCATATATTCCAAGTTACCACCTTTCAAGGAAAAAACAGATGACATAGATAGTTTTCTTTTCCGCTTTGAAAGTCACGCAACGTCTTGTGGTTGGCCAAAGGAAAAGTGGACATTGTAATTGCGTCGTTGTTTAAGGGTAGCGCTTTGACACTGTACCACACACTCGCGGCGAAACAAAATTTAACGTGGGATCAGTTGAAAGAAGAACTCAAGAAATTTCAATGTTCTGCTGATCGTTTTCACGAACGTTTCCGTTCTGTGCGCCCTGAAAAAGGAGAATCGTTTCCGTCGTTTCTAATTCGTATGAGTCATTGTTTAGATCGATGGATCGATTTATCAAAAACGAACAAAACTTTTCAATCACTGCGAGATCTCCTTCTTAGAGAACAACTTTTCCAGAGCGTGAGCAAAGATCTGGCCACTTTCCTTAAAGAAAGGCAATTTGAAAGCGTTGAGAAATGTGTCAGATGGCTGATCAGTATTGTATCGCTCACCCAGATAAGGGCGTGGCTAGGAAAGGAGAATTTTCAATCTTTGAGTCTCATGCGTCATGTACTATCCCATCAGGACAGGGAAGTTACAGGAAAGGAAATCGTGGTCAATTTCTGAGTCCTCAAGGATATACTATCCTAGGAATGGACAGGAATCTTTCCGCGGTTCGAGTGACTTCGTCAGTACCAGTACTCACCGCCGGAAAGACCCGTTACTCCTCAGCAAACGTTCCGAGGTCGTGGACAACGACCACCACGTAGACCTTTTGGGCCAGGTCCGTGGACAGAACAGAAGTTCACAAATCAGTCAGCTGCCGATCAACAATGCGATGTTTCTTTTGTGATGGCAAGTTCCATTTGAGGAAAAATTGCCCTTTCAACCAAATGATTCAAAACCCGCATTAGTCTCCACTGATTGTGAAGAAGGCCTTGTTTTGGCACCACATCAAGCTGTTGATGGACTGGTGTTAGAAAACGGAACCATCAATGGATTGCAGGCTTTGGTTTTGCGAGACACTGGGTGCACCACCGCTGGTGTACGGAAATCTTTCGTGCTTCAAAACCAGTATCTCAACACTGTCCAAAAGTGTAGGTCGTTTGGAGGCAAGATTGAAACGTTTCCGCTGGCGAAAATTTCGGTCGATACACCGTACTACTTCCGGATTTCTTACCGCCTGTGTCATTGATAACCCAGTCTGCGACTTGATCTTGGGCAATTTGCCAGGTGTCGCTACAGACATGGTGGTGCTGGAGGATCGTTTGTTCCTTGTCTTGTGAGTACCAGATCAAACATCGTAGAGCAGGGAAAGGCTACAAAGCCGCTAAAAGTCTCAAAACTGGATGAACTCCAGATTACCCCAGATGATCTAAAAGAAATGCAGGAAAAAGACGAGACGCTGACGACAATACTTTCTGCTGCTAAACAGACTGTAACGGACAAACTAACGGACAAACCAACGTACATACTGGAATCTGACATTCTCTACAGGTGTGTACCTGGACAGGAAAACAAACAAGTTGTCGTTCCAAAGCCACTTAGAGAGACAGTGCTACATACGGCTCATGATGCATTGTTCGCTGGTCACTGTGGGATCAAAAGAACATCAAAGAGAGTTCTTGATTCTTTTTATTGGCCAGGTGTCACAAAGGAAGTAACAGAATACTGCCGTTCATGTGACATCTGCCAAAAGACATCTCAGAAAGGTCGCGTCCCATGTGCACCTTTGCACAAATACCTCTCATTTCCGTCCATTTCGGAAGGTGGCTATTGATCTTGTTGGGCCTTTACCACTGTCTTCTTCGGGATATCGCTATATCTTGACTTTGGTGGATACAGCGACAAGGTAATCCAGAAGCGATTCCACTGAAGAAAATTGATACAGTGTCTGTCGCTGAAGCTTACTTGCGATTTTTTCCAGAGTGGGTCTTCCAACGAAATTCTCTCGGATTGTGGAACGCAATTCATTTCTGATCTCATAGAGGAAATTTACAGACTGTTGTCAATCTCTTCCATTTCAACCACGCCATATCATCCCCAATCGAATGGCATGGTTGAACGTTTCAATGGAACGTTGAAGTCCATGTTGAGAAAGGTTGCAAGGCAGGAACCCCATGAATGGGATCGTTTCATACCGGCTTTGCTTTTTGCATACAGGGAAATGCCGAACGAAACGCTGGGATTTTCACCATTCGAGCTTCTTTTCGGACACTCACCAAGGGGTCCTTTGGATCTATTGATGACACAATGGACGGAAAAGACGGACATACCTGACAGTAAAACTGTTTACCAATACGTTTATAGAACTGCATAATCGTTTGAAGGATGCATGTGAGCTTGCTCAACAGTCAGCTGATAGAAAAACAGATGTATACAAGGTCTTTGCTGATAGAAAAGCAAAGGTACATTCCTTCAGTGTAGGGGATAAAGTCCTTGTACTACTCACTGATGAACATAACAAGCTTCGTGTTATGTGGAAGGGTCCTTTCAGGTGGTCGAAAAAATTTCTGCAGTTAATTATAAGATCAAAATGGCAAACACTGAGAAGGTATTTCATGTGAACATGTTGAAGAATGTATGTTGAACGTACAAATGTTGCCATCAACCAGTCAGTTGAGTGGATATGTCCTGTGTCAGAAACTGATGTCAACATGACAGACATTATCAGTGATGAATTTGTACCCAATGTGACGTACAGGGACAGATCAAAGGTTGTGAAAACAGCAAATGTAGAGTGTTAACATCTACAGTGCAGATGATGTTGTACCCCTTCCTACTCTGTCTGTCAAAGGTGAAACCTATGATGATGTGATTTTGTCGAATGATTTGTCTTCAAGTCAAACAGAACAGCTCAAAGAAAATTTTGAAAGACTTTCAGGATGTGTTGACAGATACCCCAGGTACAGTGACTGGTATTTGAACCCCATAGTATTCAGTTAACTACTGAAATACCAGTGCGAACCAGACCATACCCCCTGCCGTTTGCAAAAAAAGAGGTTGTCGAGAGGGAAATCAAAGTAATGCTGGATTTAAAGGTCATAGAACCTTCTACGTCTCCGTACAGCTCACCAGTTGTATTGGTGAACAAACCTGATGGATCGGTGCGTTTCTGCATCGATTACAGGAAATTAAATAAGATCACTGTGTTCGATGCCGAGCCCATCCCAGACATTGAAGAACTTCTGTGTCAGCTCTCAGAAGAAACTATTTTGTGAAAGTAGACTTGACTAAAGGATACTGGCAGATTCCAATGGCTGAAGCTGACAAGGAAAAGACAGCATTTCAAACACCTTTTGGTCTTTTCCAATGGACGAAAATGCCATTCGGTTTGCAAAATGCCCCAGCTTTCTTTTGCTAGAATGATGCGAGCCCTGAAACTCCATGAATGTGGTGCAGTCAGTTTTTTTGACGACATTTTGTTGGCTGCAAAGTCATGGAGTGACCTCCTTTCTAACTTGCGAGCTGTTTTTTCCAGACTCAGATGTTTTGGGTTGACTGCAAGACCATCCAAAATTCGTGCCGGTTTTCAAACTCTCGAATTTTTGGGTCACACCTATTTCAGTGGGAAAATGATGCCAGAAGGAAAGAAAGTGGAAAAGATTTTATCTTTACTTAAACCCACTACAAAAGAAACAGATCAGGTCACTCATCGGATTGTTGTCTTTACTATAGACGATATGTACCCCACTTTGCGTCCCTGACGGCCCCTTTGACTGAACTGACGAAAGGGACGAAGAACAAAAGTATTGTGTGGTCTGATGAGTGCCAGAAGGCTTTGGAGTGTTTAAGAACACCCTCAACTCATTTCCTGTTCTGTTGTTACCCTCCCTCTCAGAAGACTTTATTTGAGAACTGATGCCAGTTCCAAAGGAATGGGAGCGGTACTGTTGCAGGAAAAAAGTGCTTTGTTACATCCAGTGCAATACGCCAGTAAGAAGTTCTCAAAGACACAGGAGAAATACTCCACTATTGAGAGAGAGTGCTTGGCTATTGTATGGGCATGTGAGAAGTTCGCCAGGTTCTTGACTGGAAGAAAGTTTCGGTTACAGACTGACCATAGGCCACTGACGTTCTTGAAATCGTCAAAGACTAAGAACAGCAGATTATTAAGGTGGTCTTTGGCATTGCAGGAATTCCAATTTACCATTGACCAGTGCCTGGAACACAAAATGTCATGGCAGATTTATTGTCACGTGTATGAATATTCATGGACAAATGTAACTGTCTTCAAGGGAAAGACTATTCCTGTTTTTGTCTTTCTAATGATTACGGTGTGATCACTTTGACAGTGCATTGTATGCTACTGACGATTTAAATCAAGTGGTATTTATGCATAATTTGCTTGTTGAAGTGACTATAAGTTTTACAAGCAAAAACTACTTGTGTTGATGTATTACATATCTATTCTTTGCTTTATTCTTTCGTAAACAATGAAAAATCATCATGTACTATTTATGTCTAACTTGCTTGTGAAGATGAATATATATGTATTGTTGATGAGCAAATAACCCTTTAGAAATGTATATATACACATGTTTTGATTGTGCAATGAGACAAACCAATTGTTTTCATTTGTCATTGTCAACAATGGAAAGCATGTGACTTTTCACATGGACTATAACATTACATGTGGGGAAAAAAACTATGTTTAAACTATGTTTATTTTGTTTACATGTCTATTGAGAAACATTTACACTTGGAAATATTCTCATTTTCATGAGGGTTTTGAAACACAGGATGTGAGACAAAGATCAAGGGAAAATATGTGCTTCACATCTTAATATATAAACACAATTGTACTTTGAATTGTTAATATCCCTAGTTGTTTTATCCATGTAATTTGTGAAATGTATTTTTGTGAGATGTGGTGATCAATTATGTATTTTTTTTTTAGAAAGACTGAAGTTTGGAATATGCTATTTATGGTGGATCATGATGATTGATTCTATACGTTGATTATTAATTTGGTGAATCATGTGTGATGGTTACACATTTTGAGATTCATGGCTGAAGATGTGTTTAGTGAAGTTGTATATCCTTTAAAAAATTTTCTGGAGAAAATTTTTTCATCCCAGGATGGGGGGTGTCATGTGACGTAGCCTCACATCAAGGCATGTGACGCTCCATCACATGTAGTTAGTGATATGAATCATTTCCCCATGCCACAACGGAAAAGGAAGAATATTCATGTGGCTTGACTAGTGTAGCGGGCGTCCCCAAATAATTGTGAGTATGACTCATTCAAGAAAGAAACGTGGTCATTGGGTGAAAGTGACCACTGAGTGATAGTTTAACAAGGGCTGGTAAAGGTGCTGGTCATGTGTTTTGAACAACTGAGTATGCACTCACTAGGAGGAGGGAGAAAGAATCAGTTTTAACCCAGCAGATGGCCTAGAGACTCGAACCTGTCAGGACGTTGGTCCTCGCTGCTGACCAGTCATTACCAGGTGAGCGATAGATAGTTGGGGAAAGCTACAGGGGAAAACTTAAGGAAAAGAGAAAGAAGAATTCATATGTTGAATTAAGAAGGTTACTTACACGAACCTTATTCATGTTTCAGCCTTCACCCTTTTACCCTTCGCCCTTCACCCTTCACCTTTCACCCCGTGAGGTGGTTGAAGATGGCCATGGTGTGGGGTAACACACCGGTAGGCAGCCCCAGGAATTAAGGACTCCAGGGAGAGGAGTCGGGAACTCGTCATCTCTCCAGGGACAGGAGAAGACGAGGGAGAGGAGTTGGAACTCATCTCTCCAGTGACAAGAAGAGTCGAGGGAGAGGAGTCGGAAGTCATATCTCCAGGACGGGAGAAATCGAGGGGGCGAGATGATGTCTGAGAGAGACAGGGAATCATGATAGTATGAAGTCTTGTGTTTGATGCAGGCATAGCATCAAGGAGTGAAAGAATCACTTATTTTCCTGGTCTGGAGTTTGTGGGCCAATGTTGTGTGGGGCCGTGACTTTATGAAGTCTTGAGTGAGTTAGTTTGCCTCTCAGTGGAAAGAGTGCTACATGTATAAAATTTGTTTATAACGTGTTTGATGTGATTTAGTAAAGTGTTTTCCCGAAGGAGAGGGGAGAAGAAAAAAAAAATTCGGTAGTGCGCCCCTTTTGGTTGATGGAAAGATTGCGTGTGCGTATGGAGTAAATGCTGTCATGAATGCGCGTGTGCAAAAGTGACAGTGTGACACATACACTGATAATAGTGGTGCAGACAAACACACACATGCACTGATAATAGTGGTGCAGACAAACACACACATGCACTGATAATAGTGGTGCAGACAAACACACACATGCACTGATAATAGTGGTGCAGACAAACACACACATGCACTGATAATAGTGGTGCAGACAAACACACACATGCACTGATAATAGTGGTGCAGACACACACATGCACTGATAATAGTGGTGCAGACACACACATGCACTGATAATAGTGGTTGCAGACAAACACATACATACACTGATAATAGTGGTGCAGACAAACGCATACATACACTGATAATAGTGCTGCAGACAAACACATACGTACACTGATAATAGAGGTGCAGACAAACACATACATACACTGATAATAGTGGTGCAGACAAACACATACATACACTGATAATAGGGGTGCCGACAAACACATACATACACTGATAATAGTGGTGCCGACAAACACATACATACACTGATAATAGTGGTGCAGACAAACACATACATTACACTGATAATAGTGGTGCAGACAAACACATACATACACTGATAATAGTGGTGCAGACAAACACATACATACTGATAATAGTGGTGCAGACAAACACATACATACACTGATAATAGTGGTGCAGACAAACACATACATACTGATAATATGTGGTGCCGACAAACACATACATACACTGATAATAGTGGTGCAGACAAACACATACATGCACTGATAATAGTGGTGCAGACAAACACATACATGCACTGATAATAGTGGTGCAGACAAACACACACATGCACTGATAATAGTGGTGCAGACAAACACACACATGCACTGATAATTGTGGTGCAGACAAACACACACATGCACTGATATAGTGGTGCAGACAAACACACACATACACTGATAATAGTGGTGCAGACAAACACACACATGCACTGATAGTGGTGCAGACAATGTTAAGTAGGTAACCAAGATCTGACCAGTGCACCCGGCTAATATGCAGAGTTAAGCTGCACCCATGATACGCCCCCTCTAAACTCCTTTCATCTTTGTCATTAATTCATTTACCCATTAGCGGTAAATCCTGCGCAGTGTTGTCTCTAAATTTGGGTGGTGCAGGATTGCTCCCAGCTGACTGCACTGGCAGTTGAAGACAGAACTTCTCTGGTCCCACTCTTACCTTCCCCTGTCTTTCTTCCTTCTTTATGTAAATAAGCAGTGTAAATGTAAGAAGAGAGAGAGAGAGAGAGAGAGAGAGAGAGAGAGTGTGTGTGTGTGTGTGTGTGTGTGTGTGGTGTGTGTGTGTGTGTGTGTGTGTGTGTGAGTGTGTGTATGTGTGTGTGTGTGTGTGTGTGTGTGTGTGTGTGTGTGTGTGTGTGTGTGTGTGTGTGTGGTGTGTTGTTCTTCAGTTTAACGTCTTCCCACTAAAAGTGATATCAGACAATGTGAGTGTGTGTGAGTGTGCGCACACGTGTGTGTGTGTGTGCGTGTGTGTGTGTGTGTGCGTGTGCGTGTGTGTGCGTGTGTGTTTGTGTGACCATGTGTATACCTGTATGATTCAATTACAATAACAAATAAAGCACACACACACACACACACCCCCATCCCCCCACCCCCCTCGGGAAAACAATATTTAAAGTGAAAAGAAAAATCGAATTACACAATATGTAAAACTATAAGGAGAGCATCCAATGGACCACTTTGTCAGTTCTTGAGCACTGTCAATCATATTGGATGGTAGGTCAATTTAATATGTTGGAGGACGAACGGTTAACCACTCAGAAAAATGTTAAACAAATTTAAAGATAAATACCAACTGAACTATGTGTCAAACTTTTGCAAATTGTGTAAAGATAAAACCAGTCATTTGCTTCTCTTGATATGAGACAGGGAACGGTATCCATCAGATGAAGTATCGTCACCAGTTTTGCTAATAACCTCCTTTGCTCTTGGACAGTAAATTAAAAGCTGTTCAACTCCAACTCTTTCTCCACACATACATGTAACATTTTTGCTGAATTTTGTTCAGTAAAAGTGATATCAGATGATGTGAGTGTGTGTGAGTGTGTGCGCATGCATGCACGCACACACGTGTGTGTGTGTGTGTGTGTGTGTGTGTGTGTGTGTGTGTGTGTGTGTGAGTGTGTGTGTGAGTGAGTGTGTGTGTGTGTGTGTGTGTGTGTGTGTGTGTGTGTGTGTGTGTGTGTGTGTGTGTGTGTGTTGCGTGCATGACTGCAAATGTACATCTGTAGAGAAAGGGGAGGACGTGAATAGCTCAAGGACTGAATCTTCACCAGCTTTCAACTTACAAGCACACATGTAGTGAACGTCAATTCAGTGACAGTCTCCTCCCTTCTGCTTTCACCTTGATGGCCAGGTTTTATTTATGTTAGTGTGGTTTTGTTTTTTCTAAAAAATATTTCAACACTGTTTCACACCATTTACGCTTCAAGGCACAGGTGGAGAGAGCGTCACGATCCTTTGAATGCATGATCTGATGGATGCCATAGATAAACCAGATCCAAACAAGCTCCACACGGGGCATGAGATCAGGCTACATGCTGTGTGAGCACAACACGGGGCCATATATCAGGCTACATGCCCTGTGAGCACAACACGGGAGCCGCACTACGACATGGCCTCCAGACATTGCCTTGGGCCTTTTACCTCATTATTTTTCTCTGAAAACCTCATGCCCACCAATCGTTTTTTTCTTTCTTTTTCTTTACTCATATATTCTTTTTCTTTTTTTTTTTTGCTGTAATGTCATTATATTGAAGTTGAAAATAGCCTATTTTGCAATGAAAATGAATCTGAATTGTGACCCACTATCAATCGCTTCATGTAATAAATAATAATAATAATAATGTTAATTCATATAGCGCCTATTATCTATATTATTCTCTTATTACGACTGATGAAAGAAATGTCATCATTTGGGACAACAAAGTAACAAAAATGGTAATCTTTGCCACTCTTGTCTTGCTGGTGAAATAATGAACTTTTCTCTCTTCTACTCTTGTCTTGCTTGTGTAATAATGAACTTTTCTCTCTTCCACTCTTGTCTTGCTAGTGTAATAATGAACTTTTCTCACTTCCAGTCTTGTCTTGCTTGTGTAATAATGAACTTTTCTCACTTCCAGTCTTGTCTTGCTGGTGTAATATGAACTTTTCTCTCTTCCACTCTTGTCTTGCTGGTGTAATAATGAACTTTTCTCACTTCCAGTCTTGTCTTGCTTGTGTAATAATGAACTTTTCTCTCTTCCACTCTTGTCACTGGCGAGTTGATTTTAAACGTGGTGACAGCCCTGATGTGGCCCTTTGCGGTCGGCTGGGCTATAAGCAACATTATCTTATCTTATCTTCCACTCTTGTCTTGCTGGTGTAATAATGAACTTTCTCACTTCCAGTCTTGTCTTGCTGGTGTAATAATGAACTTTTCTCACTTCCAGTCTTGTCTGCTGTGTAATAATGAACTTTTCTCACTTCCACTCTTGTCTTGCTTGTGTAATAATGAACTTTTCTCACTTCCACTCTTGTCTTGCTGGTGTAATAATGAACTTTTCTCACTTCCACTCTTGTCTTGCTGGTGTAATAATGAACTTTTCCTCACTTCCACTCTTGTCTTGTGGGAATATGAACTTTCTCACTTCACCTTGTCTTGCTGGTGTAATAATGAACTTTTCTCACTTCCACTCTTGTCTTGCTGTGTAATAATGAACTTTTCTCACTTCCATCTTGTCTTGCTGGTGTAATAATGAACTTTTCTCACTTCCACTCTTGTCTTGCTGGTGTAATAATGACTTTTCTCACTTCCATCTTGTCTTGCTGGTGTAATAATGAACTTTTCTCACTTCCACTCTTGTCTTGCTGGTGTAATAATGAATTTCTCACTCCACTCTTGTCTTGCTGGTGTATAATGAACTTTTCTCACTTCATCTTGTTGT
>CM031612.1:87290967-87305967 GCA_018398815.1 Conus ventricosus
AAAAACCCCCTTTGTCAGCCACAACCACACCTGCCAGCCCCAAACCACACACAAACACATTTGTCGCACAAAAAACACACAAACACCTGTCGGGCCCCCCCCCAACACAAACCCCCCTTTCACAAAAAAAAAATGTCACCCCAACAAACACACAAAAAAAAAAGGAAAAAACCCCACCCCCTTCCACAACCCACACAAGACCACACACCCTTGTCATCACACAACAAGAAACACCACACCCCCCACCTGTCATCAAGAACACACACAGCAGCACACCCCGCATCACGAACCAAAAGAAGCCACCACACACACACACCCCCCACACCACCCACACAAAACAACTGTCATCACAACCAACAAGACTCACTACACCTGTCATACACAACACACCCCACTCAACACCGCATACAAAAACCACACACAACCCCCCTGTCTCACAGAACCAAAAACAAGACAAAACCACCCTTCAACACAAATAACAACGAGACACACACACACTTGTCATCACCAACAACAACAAAGAAAAACCCCACCTGTCGCACAGCCCAACATACACACTCACACCTGTCACACAGAAATACGTACACCTCACACCTGCAGCAAGAAAATACAAGCCCCAAGCATACCTGTCAGCAAAAAACCACACCCACCCCTGTTAGCACAGAACACCCGTCACCACCCCAACACCGTAAACACACAAACACACACTGTCAGAACAGAACACCACCCCTGTCAGCACACAAAACCAGGAAACCACCGTCAGCACAAACACACAGAACACCAACATGTAGAAACCCCAACCACACATAACCTGTCAGCACAAAACACAGTACAATACTTCAGCACACAACGCACGAATACACAACACCCCCTGCCAAAACCAATACCGCACACCTGTCTCACCAACACACACACCTGTCCCACAACACAAGTAACACACCACCTGTCATCAACAACACAGTACACACACATCTCCCCAGACACAACACACAACACACCGCCAATACAACACCAGTCCCCAAACACACCGCATCACACGTACAATGCCCCCTGTCATCACAAAACGCACAGTAACCCACACCTGTCATCCAAAACACAAAAACACCCCCCGTAAATCAACAGCACACATGTTACAAACCCGTCATCACAAGACACCTTCAACAAACACAACTGTCTCCCCACAACACAAGTAAAATACACCACACCCCGTCATCACCAACAACATGCACACCTGTCATCCACAACCCCCCAGACACTCAACCTGAAACCCACCAAACACATACATTTTGCCACCTGTCAAAAGAAATACAGCAACGCACTACACAACACCATACACATGAAACCCCTGCAAAAACACAACCCAGTAACTGAAAACCCCTGAACCACCAACACACAGTACAATCCCCTGTCAACACAGAACATCAGCACCAACACCAACACACACAACACCGACCACACAACACCAGTACACATGAACCGAAAACCCACCCAACAACGTACCTGCCCCCTTAACCCCCAAAAACACAACCCCTGCCCCACAACACACAGACCATGCCATTGTCACCAAAAACAACGTACAATGCATAACGTCACACAGCCCACAGTACCCCCCCCCCCCCCCCCCCCCCCCCCAAAAACCCCCCCCCCCCCAAAACCCCCCCCCCCCCCCCCAAAAAACCCCCCCCCCCCCCCCCCCCCCCCCCCCCCCCCCCCCCCCCCCACCCCCACCCCCCCCCCCCCCACCACCACCCACCCCCCCCCCCCCCCCCCCCCCCCCCCCCCCCCCCCCCCCCCCCCCCCCCCCCCCCCCCCCCCGTCAGCATAGAACACACAGTACACAAGCACCCCTGTCACCACAACACACAGTACATGAGACCTGTCATCACAGAACACACAGTACACACAAAAACCTGTCATTACAGAACACATAGTACACATGCACACTTGTCAGCACAGAACACACAGTATACACGCACACCTGTCACCACAAACACACAGTACACACGAGACCTGTCATCACAGAACACACACAAACCTGTCAGCACAGAGCACACAGTACACATGCACACCTGTCAGCATAGAGCACACAGTACACATGCACACCTGTCAGCACAGAGCACACATGTAACACTGTCAGCACAGAACATAAAGTACACATGCACACCTGTCAGCACAGAGCACACAGTCACATGCACACCTGTCGGACACCACACAGTGAGGTAAGGTAATGTTGCCTATAGCCAGCCAACTGCAAAGGGCCATATCAGGGCAGTCACCGCGTTGAAGTCAACTCATAAGTCATTCATTCACACAACCTCGGAAATACATCTTCTAAAAACACACCCGAAATTTATTAAAAATCTTTCCACAGTAAAATCTCAGATCAGATGAAGAATGCTAATCTCCTCAGAAATTCAAAGATCACATCAGGCGAAACACCTCTGAACAAGGTTTTCATGGAGTCTGCTGTAAAATGTTTTTGTCTCATGTCATGCAAGTCCCAACACTCTAAAAGAATATGTTTCATTGTGAGTGGTACATGACATGGAATGCAATGAAACTTCTTCACTCTTTAAAAGGTATGAATGAGTAAAATATGAATGGCCAGTGTGCAGCGGCATAGAAACCGTTTCTTCTTTGCGACCACAGAGGTAGATGAGAGGAACTCTTTTAGGTTTGGACGGATCTGGAAATGTTTGTTATCCATCTGTGTATTCCAGTCCTCCTGCCAGAGGTCTCTGACAAAATCATTAACTTTTGGTTTTTGATCTGTGTAGGGGGTAGATATATTAGACAGTTTCCTGTTGTGACATTCTTGGCCAAACGATCAGCCATTTCATTCCCCCGATGCCAACATGACGGGAACAATGTTGTGCCCTTGCGCTTTCAATGAGGTAAAAAGTTAAAGAAAATGTAGAAGTTCAGGATGATGGAGGTTACGGCCAGCTATCACCTCCAAAGGTGACAACGAATCAGACAAAATCAGAAAGTCCTTGTTTGTAGATTGAGAAATTATCTTCAGTGCTAGAACCAAAGCTGTAAATTCAGCAGAGTAAACAGAAGTATCTGATGGAATATGTTCTAATAATATTTGAGAAGGAGCACCAGGGCAATAGGCTGCACGGGCCACTCCATCTTCAGACTTTGAACCATGAGTAAATATTTTTAGAAAGGATGGGAAATTGTACAGACATCGGCAAACAATGCTTTGTATGCCTGAGAACTGGTGGATTCTTTGTACAGACATCGGCAAACAATGCTTTGTATGCCTGAGAACTGGTGGATTCTTTGTACAGACATCGGCAAACAATGCTTTGTATGCCTGAGAACTGGTGGATTCTTTGTACAGACATCGGCAAACAATGCTTTGTATGCCTGAGAACTGGTGGATTCTTTGTACAGACATCGGCAAACAATGCTTTGTATGCCTGAGAACTGGTGGATTCTTTGTACAGACATTGGCAAACAATGCTTTGTATGCCTGAGAACTGGTGGATTCTTTGTACAGACATCGGCAAACAATGCTTTGTATGCCTGAGAACTGGTGGATTCTTTGTACAGACATCGGCAAACAATGCTTTGTATGCCTGAGAACTGGTGGATTCTTTGTACAGACATCGGCAAACAATGCCTTGTATGCCTGAGAACTGGTGGATTCTTTGTACAGACATCGGCAAACAATGCTTTGTATGCCTGAGAACTGGTGGATTCTTTGTACAGACATCGGCAAACAATGCTTTGTATGCCTGAGAACTGGTGGATTCTTTGTACAGACATCGGCAAACAATGCTTTGTATGCCTGAGAACTGGTGGATTCTTTGTACAGACATCGGCAAACAATGCTTTGTATGCCTGAGAACTGGTGGATTCTTTGTACAGACATCGGCAAACAATGCTTTGTATGCCTGAGAACTGGTGGATTCTTTGTACAGACATCGGCAAACAATGCTTTGTATGCCTTAGAACTGGTGGATTCTTTGTACAGACATCGGCAAACAATGCTTTGTATGCCTGAGAACTGGTGGATTCTTTGTACAGACATCGGCAAACAATGCTTTGTATGCCTGAGAACTGGTGGATTCTTTGTACAGACATCGGCAAACAATGCTTTGTATGCCTGAGAACTGGTGGATTCTTTGCGAAAAGCAGTAAGATCAAAGCAGATTTCTGGTTGCACACATTACACATGCGCAACAGTCATCACACATTGCACATGCGCAACAGTCATCACACATTTCACATGCACACCTGTCACCACAACACACATGCACACCTGTCACCACAACACACAGTAAACATGTACACCTGTCATCACGACACACAGTACACATGCACACCTGTCACAACAACACACAGTACACATGCACACCTGTCAGCACAGAAAACACAGTACACACACACACCTGTCAACACAGAACATACACACCCACCTGTCAGCACACGACAAACAGTACACACGCATGGCTGTCATCACAACACACAGTACATACATGCACACCTGTCACCACACCTGTCGGCACAGAATACACAGTGCCACACACACACACACACACACCTATCAGCAAACAACACACAGTACACACACACACCTGTCAGCACAGTACATAGTACACACACACATCTATCAGCACAGAATAAACAGTACACACATACACTTGTCAGCACAGAAGGCACAGTACACACACACACACACACACACACCTGTCAGCACAGAACACACACACAACTGTCAGCACAGAATACACAGTACATAAGCACACCTGTCTGCCAAGAACACACAGTACACATGCAGACCTGTCGGCACAGAATACACAGTACACACGCACACCTGTAAGCACAGAACACACAGTACATATGCACACCTGTAAGCACAGAACACACAGTCATCTATGTACAAATACACAATTATTCACAACACCACAGTAGAACTGTTCACATCCTTTAGACATACACTTGGCCATTCTACTTTCTTTTTTTTAACCCAGGTCAAGAAATCAGGAGAAAAAAAACATATCAAAATCAAATGGAAAGCCTAAACAAAGCTTTTTAACCTCTTTCAGTTCCACACCTGACTGCTGCTAAGGTGTCATTGAATTTTACCTTCAGCTCTGTATCTGACTGCTGCTAATGTGTTACTACTGTATTTTACCTTCAGCTCCATATCTGACTGCTAAGGTGTCACTGTATTTTACCTTCAGCTCCATAGCTGACTGCTGCTAAGGTGTCACTGTATTTTACCTTCAGCTCCATACTCTGACTGCTGCTAAGGTGTCACTGTATTTTACCTTCAGCTCCATACTGACTGCTGCTAAGGTGTCACTGTATTTTACCTTCAGCTCCATACTGACTGCTAAGGTGTCACTGTATTTTACTTCAGCTCCATACTTGACTGCTAAGGTGTCACTGTATTTTACCTTCAGCTTCATACCTGACTGCTGCTAAGGTGTCACTGTATTTTACCTTCAGCTCCATATCTGACTGCTAAGGTGTCACTGTATTTTACCTTCAGCTCCATACTGACTGCTAAGGTGTCACTGTATTTTACCTTCAGCTCCATACCTGACTGCGCTAAGGTGTCACTGTATTTTACCTTCAGCTCCATATCTGATGCTGCGAAGGTGTCACTGTATTTTACCTTCAGCTCCATACTGACTGCTGCGAAGGTGTCACTGTATTTTACCTTCAGCTCCATACCTGACTGCTGCTAAGGTGTCACTGTATTTTACCTTCAGCTCCATATCTGACTGCTGCTAAGTATCACTGTATTTTACCTTCAGCTCCATACCTGACTGCTGCTAAGGTGTCACTGACTGTATTTTACATTCAGCTCTGCACCTGACTGCTGCTAAAGTGTCACTGTATTTTACCTTCAGCTCCATACCTGACTGTTGCTAAGGTGTCACTGTATTTTACCTTCAGCGTCAGTGCAGTTGACAGACCAGGACTCTCCACCTCCCCCTCTCTGTCCTCAGTGCAGTCTACAGGCCAGGAACTCCCCCCCCCCTCCCCCTATCCTCAGTGCAGTCGACAGGCCAGGAACTCCACCCCCCCCCCTTTCCAGTGCCGACCATCCTCATGCACAGTCATTACAGGCCAGGAACTCTCCCCCCCCCCCCCCCTATCCTCAGTGCAGTCTACAGGCCAGGAACTCCCCCCCCCTCCCCCCTATCCTCAGTGCAGTCTACAGGCAGGAACTCCCCCCCCTCCCCCCTATCCTCAGTGCAGTCGACAGGCCAGGAACTCACCAACCCCCCCCCCCCTCTCCCCAGTGCATCGACAGGCCAGGAACTCCCCCCCTCCCCCCCCCCCTCACCCCACACTTACAGGCCGACGGAACTCCCCCCCCCCCTCCCTCATCCTCAGTACACTTGACAGGCCGGGAACTCCCCCCCCCCCCCTCCCTCCCCCCCCATCCCCCCCTCCCCCTCAGTGCAGTCGACAGGCCAGAACTCCCCCCCCCCCCCTCCCCCATCCTCAGTGCAGTCGACAGGCCAGAACTTCCCCCCCCCCCCCCCCCCCCCCCCCCCCCCCCCCCCCCCCCCCCCCCCCCCCTCCGTCATCCTCAGTGCAGTCGACAGGCCAGGAACTCCCTCCCCCTCCCTCCCCCATCCTCAGTGCAGTCGACAGGCCAGGAACTCACTCCCCCCCTCCCCCCATCCTCAGTGCAGTCGACAGGCCAGGAACTCCATCCCCCCCCCCCTCCCCTGTCCTCAGTGCAGTCGACAGGCCAGGAACTCCATCCCCCCCCCCCTCCCCTGTCCTCAGTGCAGTCGACAGGCCAGGAACTCCCCCCCACCCCCACCCCTCCTCGAGCATCCTCAGTGGAGTCGACAGGCCAGGAACTCCATCGCCCCCCCCCCCTCCCCTGTCCTCAGTGCAGTCGACAGGCCAGGAACCCCCCCATCTCCCCTCTGTCCTCAGTGCAGTCGACAAGCCAGGAACTCCCCCCCACCCCCCTCCTGGACCATCCTCAGTGCAGTCGACAGGCCAGGAACTCCATCGCCACCCCCCCTCCCCTGTCCTCAGTGCAGTCGACAGGCCAGGAACTCCCCCCCCCCCCCCCCCCCCCCCCCCTCTGTCCTTATTGCAGTGCCCCACCTCCCACCAACCCCAATGTCCTCAGTGGAGTCGACAGGCCAGGAACTCCCTCACCCCTCTCTGTCCTCAGTGCAGTCGACAGGCCAGGAACTCCACCCTCCCCCCCCCCCCCCCCCCCCCCCCCTCTGTCCTCATTGCAGTGCCCCACCTCCCACCAACCCCAATGTCCTCAGTGCAGTCGACGGGCCAGGAACAATGCCAGACCAACAGCGGCGCCCACTCCCGCCGCTGCCAGAAGGATGGGGGAGGCGGCCTTGACGTCCTCCCACAGCAAGGTCATCCGCAGCGCCCCCACCTCTTTCTGGATGCGCTGGATGGTGGGGCGGCCCTGCAGCTGTCGCAGGTAGCGGTGGATGTGGGGGCAGTGGGAGGGCGGGAAGAACCGGTCCTGCAGGCCCAACAGCACGAGGCGCTGGAGGAGGATGGAGAAGGTGATGTCCGCCGCTGTGAAGTGCTCTCCAAACAGCCACTGCTGACCGCCCGCACTGCCTGTAAGGGGCATGGGGCAGTGATGTGAGTGCATCTGTACTCTGAGGGTGCAGTGAGGAGTGCATCCATACTGTGGGTGCAGTGAGGAGTGCATCCATACTGTGAGTGCAGTGAGGTGAGTGCATCCATACTGAGGGTGCAGTGAGGTGAGTGCATCCACACTCCAATGCGTTTTTGTGAAATGAAGTCTTTCACTGTGAGGTGAGTGGATCCACACTCTGATGTGTATTTGTAATGTGAAGTCTCACACAGTGAGCTGAGTGTATCCATACTCTGATGTGTATTTGTGTCTCACACAGTGAGCTGAGTGTATCCATACTCATGTGTATTTGTGTCTCACACAGTGAGCTGAGTGTATCCATACTCTGATGTGTATTTGTGTCTCACACAGTGAGCTGAGTGTATCCATACTCTGATGTGTATTTGTGTCTCACACAGTGAGTTGAGTGTATCCATACTCTGATGTGTATTTGTGTCTCACACAGTAAGCTGAGTGTATTCATACTCATGTGTATTTGTGATGTGAAGTCTCACACAATCTATCAGATGAAGCTGATATCAGATAAAGCTGCCCAATCATCACCAGTCTATCAGATGAAGCTGATCAATCATCACCAATTTATCAGATGAAGCTGATCAATCATCACCAATCTATCAGATGAAGCTGATCAATCATCACCAATTTATCAGATGAAGCTGACCAGTCATCACCAATCTATCAGATGAAGCTGACAAGTCATCAATCTATCAGATGAAGCTGACCAATCATCACCAATCTATCAGATGAAGCTGACCAATCATCACCAATCTATCAGATGAAGCTGACCAATCATCACCAATCTCTAAGGCAAACCTTGAATAATGCAGGCAGATCCTGGAACCCCCATTTTATTGGGATCTGAACCACAGATCTGCAGCAGAACAGAATGCATTATCCTTGAGCTATGTTCCATCTTTTTACCCAGTCTGCCTGACATAGATCTAGTACTTTTACCTAATTCTGTTGACAGACCTGGTGAATATGGCGCCACCTGAAATAGATCTAGTACTTTTACCTAATTCTGTTGACAGACCTGGTGAATATGGCGCCACCTGAAATAGATCTAGTACTTTTACCTAATTCTGTTGACAGACCTGGTGAATATGGCGCACACTGAAATAGATCTAGTACTTTTACCTAATTCTGTTGACAGACCTGGTGAATATGGTGCCACAATGAACAGGGTTAAAGAACAGAAGTTGATGGATAAATCAACCCATCAACCGCTGACATGGGCAAAAATGTAACCTTGGTGGCAGTAATACGAAAGAATAAAAACAGTCACCCAAACTAAAACATGAAATAAATAAAAAAAATTTAAAAAAGGCTGACCAGTCTGAGCAGCAGCCAGCAACTTCTCCATGTCCTGAAACAGGGCGTCCAGCTGCCCTAGCTGACCTTTGACCTTTTCCTCATCCGTGATGATGTCGTACTTCTGGGCGGCAATCTGCGACTTGGACAGGTAGCCATCGCGCAGGTCTGGGTGCAGCGTGGCCTTGTGGGTAAGGTACTGCAGACGTCGGGCAAAGTTCTCTGTACAGACAGTGACAGAACACCCACACTTGTCATCTCAGAATTGTGAAGGGAAAGAACATGACGAAATAAAAAACACCTCCTATACACACTTGTCATCTCAGCATTGTGAAGAGAAAGAACATGACCTAATAAAAAAACACCTTCTATACACACTTGTCATCTCAGCATTATGAAGGAAAACAACATGACGCAATAAAAAACACCTTCTATACACACTTGTCATCTCAGCATTGTGAAGGGAAAGAACATGACGTAATAAAAAACACCTCCTATACACACTTGTCATCTCAGCATTGTGAAGAGAAAGAACATGACCTAATAAAAAAACACCTTCTATACACACTTGTCATCTCAGCATTATGAAGGAAAACAACATGACGCAATAAAAAACACCTTCTATACACACTTGTCATCTCAGCATTGTGAAGGGAAAAGAACATGATGAAATAAAAAACACCTTCTATACACACTTGTCATCTCAGCATTGTGAAGGGAAAGAACATGACAGAATAAAAAGACACCCAGTATACAACTATCACAACATTAACAAACTAGTACAATCACCCACTATACAACTATCATTACATTAACAAATTAGTACAATCACCCACTACACAACTATCATAACATTAACAAACTTATTACAATCACCCACTATATAACTATCGTAACTTTAAGAAATTAGTACAATCACCCACTAAATAACTATCATAACATGAACCAAGCAGTACTACCACCCACTTTATAACTATCATAACATGAACCGAGCAGTACCACCACCCACTTTATAACTATCATGACATGAACCGAGCAGTACCATCACCCACTTTATAACTATCATAACATGAACCAAGCAGTACTACCACCCACTTTATAATTATCATGACATGAACTGAGCAGTACCACCACCCACTTTATAACTATCATAACATGAACCGAGCAGCACCATCACCCACTTTATAACTATCATAACTTTATAACCATCATAAAAAGAACCGAGCAGTACCACCACCCACTTTATAACTATCATGACATGAACCGAGCAGTACCATCACCCACTTTATAACTATCATAACATGAACCAAGCAGTACCACCACCCACTTTATAACTATCATGACATGAACCAAGCAGTACCACCACCCACTTTATAACTATCAAAACATGAACCGAGCAGTACCACCACCCACTTTATAACTATCATGACATGAACCGAGCAGTACCATCACCCACTTTATAACTATCATAACATGAACCGAGCAGTACCATCACCCACTTTATAACTATCATAACATGAACCGAGCAGTACCATCACCCACTTTATAACTATCATAACATGAACCGAGCAGTACCACCACCCACTTTATAACTATCATGACATGAACCAAGCAGTACCACCACCCACTTTATAACTATCATAACATGAACCGAGCAGTACCATCACCCACTTTATAACCATCATAACATGAACCGAGCAGTACCATCACTCACTTTATAACCATCATAACATGAACCGAGCAGTACCACCACCCACTTTATAACTATCATAACATGAACCGAGCAGTACCATCACCCACTTTATAACCATCATGACATGAACCGAGCAGTACCATCACCCACTTTATAACCATCATAACATGAACCGAGCAGTACCACCACCCACTTTATATCTATCATGACATGAACCAAGCAGTACCACCACCCACTTTATAATTATCATGACATGAACCGAGCAGTACCATCACCCACTTTATAACCATCATAACATGAACCGAGCAGTACCACCACCCACTTTATATCTATCATGACATGAACCGAGCAGTACCACCACCCACTTTATATCTATCATGACATGAACCGAGCAGTACCACCACCCACTAAATAACTATCATAACATGAACCAAGCAGTACCACCACCCACTTTATAACTATCATAACATGAACTGAGCAGTACCACCACCCACTTTATAACTATCATACCATGAACCAAGCAGTACCACCACCCACTTTATAACTATCATACCATGAACCAAGCAGTACCACCACCCACTTTATATCTATCATGACATGAACCCAGTGGCACCATCACCCACTTTATAACTATCATAACATGAACTGAGCAGTACCACCACCCACTTTATAACTATCATAACATGAACTAAGCAGTACCACCACCCACTTTATAACTATCATGACATGAACCCAGTAGCACCATCACCCACTTTATAACTATCATAACATTAACCGAGCAGTACCATTACCCGCTTTATATCTACATGAACCCAGTAGAACCATCACCATGATCACAAGATGTCATCTGTTTCCTTTGCTTCTTTAGGTCAACTCTAAGGACTACTGCCACTGAAACACAGACCTCTCCACCTATCTGTTATAAACACATGTCTGTCCACCTCTTCCCTTGGCTATCTGTTGTAAACACACGTCTGTCTTCCCATTGCTATCTGTTATAAACACATGTCTGTCCACCTCTTCCCTTGGCTATCTGTTGTAAACACACGTCTGTCTTCCCATCGCTATCTGTTATAAACACATGTCTGTCCACCTCTTCCCTTGGCTATCTGTTATAAACACACGTCTGTCTTCCCATCGCTATCTGTTATAAACACATGTCTGTCCACCTCTTCCCATCGCTATCTGCTGTAAACACAGATTTGTCCATTCAGTCCCTCTCTCTACACAGCAAAGTGTATTTTCCTCAGTACAGCACCACTATCCCCTGTCTGTCCCTCTCTTTACACAGCAAAGTGTATTTTCCTCAGTACAGCACCACTATCCCCTGTCTGTCCCTCTCTCTACACAGCAAAGTGTATTTTCCTCAGTACAGCACCACTATCCCCTGTCTGTCCCTCTCTCTACACAGCAAAGTGTATTTTCCCACAGAATCTGGCCAGACTGGGGACTAGAGCCATGTTTGCTTCAAACCTTTACTGCTGAATGTCCCCAACACCATCCTGCGTCCCTCCCCATGCAAGGGGAGTTTATGTCACCTCTCTCTCTCTCTCTTCACGTCTTCCTGGTATGTGTAAATCAGCTTTTAAAACAGATAGAAATGAACTGGCAGAAAAAAAAAATTAGTGAGAGGTGGGAGGGGAGGGAGGGTTGGGGGAGTGAGGAGAGGGAGGAGGGATCCAGGGAGATGGGGATGGGGGTCGCAAAGGCCCACACTAAGATGAAGCGGCTGCACTGCTCGTGTGCAGATAAAGAAGGGTGTGGGTGGGGGGTGGGGGGTGGGGGGGGGGGGGGGGGGGGGGGAGGGGACCTTACAATATTTCAGAAGTAACCCAGACATGAAAGCTTTTTTTCATCCACAGCAACCACTTTGGGCAGAGGATTGTTCTAACAGCTGAATGACGACTTAAAAAAAGAAAGAAAACTGAGACCCTTGAAATTTTACAGACCTAATAAATCTCTCATCCCTTTCCAATTCTCTCCTTTATTCCCCTATCTCTCCCTCTCCTCCATCCAACTTTTCCAATCCTCCCATACAGACAAACACACTGACACACACATATAGATGCTTCTCTCTCTCTCTCCAGCACAAACAGACTGATTCTCATTCAGACATACAGTAAACACCCCAGACAGCTAAAGCCACCTTTCTCTTCCCCTCCTCTCTCCTTCCATCCTACTCACCTCTCCCACCCAATCCTCGTCTAAGCCCTTTGCCCCTTTCAGCCTTTCACTTGCCGTTAGGTCCTCTGTCAGCAGAGAGGGGCAGTGAAGCGTGACCCCCGAAAATGAAATATCTTTTTTTTCGGAGGCCATGAAGGTCACAAGCCCTAGCAGTCACAGTTGAGCGAGCATAAAAGAGCAGAACACACTCTCACCTGAACACCCCCCTCCTTCCCCTCAGCCTTTCCTACCTCCCCTCCATACTTCTGTTGCCCTCTTACTACCACACCCGTCACCCTTCCATGTATTACACCACAAGCCTGCTCCTTCACTCTTCAGATAACCGTCAAAAAATGGAATGATGCTTAAAGAGAAGCCTTGTGTTCCTCCCCAACATCGGCAGACTCTTCTTCTATCCCATCCACTGTCTCTCTCTGGAATACAACTTTTCCTTTCTCTGGTCCAATGCACGACCAAGTCTTTTACTGTGAACAGACTATCTCTCTCTGAAACAACTTTTCCTTTCTCTGGTCCAATGCACGACCAAGTCTTTTACTGTGAACAGACTATCTCTCTCTGGAACACAACTTTTCCTTCCTCTGGTCCAATGCACGACCAAGTCTTTTACTGTGAACAGACTATCTCTCTCTGAAACAACTTTTCCTTTCTCTGGTCCAATGCATGACCAAGTCTTTTACTGTGAACAGACTATCTCTCTCTGAAACACAACTTTTCCTTTCTCTGGTCCAATGCATGACCTAGGCTTTTACTTTGCTCAGCATCCCTCAATGGACCAACACATAATCAAACCATGGCACACACTGAACTCAGACTCATCAGCTCAATGGACCAACACATAATCAAACCATGGCACACACTGAACTCAGACTCATCAGCTCCATTCACTGATACCTCACACTGAAGGCAGCGTCAGTCACTGCGTGTCGTTCATCCAGGACAGATCTTGCCATTCACATCCTGCTGGCTATCCATGGAACATCCTCTGACCTCTCCAACAGGTCCAACACGCTGCTGCCAAACTCATCTTTACACATTTCAGCACTGCACACCACCTTCACTGAGCTCTACTGGCTTCCAGCTGAACCAAGAGTACGAGGGCCACCCCATAAGTTCTCGGATGGGAAAAGATGGACGTACATTGGCATTTCTTACCTAGCCCATCTTTTCAAAGTATCGTCCATCAGCGTGTGTGCACTTTTCCATCCTTCTAAACCACGAATCCATCACCCCAGCCCACTCCGACTTAGGTGTACCAGAAATCAAGCCCTCGGCAAACGCTCGGGCATCTTCAGGGCTCTCAAACGGCTTTCCTTTCAGTTGTTTTTTCAAACGAGGGAACAAAAAGAAGTCACAAGGGTTAGGTCAGGAGAATACGGAGGATAAGTGACGAGCTGCACGCTGTTCTCTTGCAAGAAGTCTAAAGTTGCAGCTGCCATGTGGGCGCTGGCGTTGTCATGGTGGAGGAGTAAGTGGCAGATACCGATCCGTGGTCGCCGTGCACTCCAAGCCTCAAACACTTTTGGCAGGCAGGTGTTGATGTACCATTCAGCGTTCACTGTCTTTCTTTCCAGAAGCGGTACAGTAGTCACATGGCCGGATCTTGCGAAGAAAACTGCAATCATTTGCTTTGTGCAGCTTCTTGATCTCTTAAATTTCATAGGTGGGGTTTCCCCTGGAAACAGCCAAACTGACGACTGCTGCTTTGTTTTGGGGTCATACTGGTAAACATAGGTTTTGTCACCTGTGACGGTATTGGAGACCCTATCTGATCTTCCTCCGTCAAATTTTTGCAGCATAAACTGGCACCATTCAACCCTAGCCCACATCTGCTCCCCAGTCAGCGCTGGTGGGGCACCCAACGGGTGCAACGCTTCCGTACAGAGAGATTGTGCCGAAGAATGCAGTCTAAGCTTCCTGATGAAAGGTTTAGAGTATCCTTGAGTTCATCCTTCATGATTCGAGGATTTTCTGTAATCATGGCCTTCACTGTGCTCACGTTCCCATCGGTAGTAACTGAAACTGGACGTCCACAACGGTCACGATCTTCCAACGACATTGTACCAAACTGAAATTCTTTGAACTACCTATGGACTGTGGATAATGATGGAGCCTTGTCGCCAAAACAGTTTGTCAAACTTATAAAACTTTCCTTGAAAGACTTCCTTTGAAGATAGTCATAATAAAT
>CM031612.1:87313467-87325967 GCA_018398815.1 Conus ventricosus
TTCAATAATAGACTTCTTTTTTATACCACATTAGATTTTCAATGTGTTTGAATGTCCAGGAATACACGGACTCTCGATCACTAGGAGCTACACACATTCTTCATCCCTTCATCAACTTTTCCTAGTTGGACCGTATCACTGTCAAACAAGTAAACTGCAACCATGCCAATTCATTTCCCATGTGCATTGATAGTTGGAGTTCTATGTTCAGATTGTCCATTATGAGTTCATCTGATCCTTGCCTCACTGTGACATTCATGGAGCTTTTTGTTCAGATTGTCCACCATGAGTTCATCTGATCCTTGCTCACCTTGACATTACTGGAGTTCTATGTTCAGATTGTCCATTATGAGTTCATCTGATCCTTGCCTCACTGTGACATTACTGGAGTTCTTTGTTCAGACTGTCCATTATGAGTTCATCTGATCCTTGCTCACCTTGACATGCATTACTGGAGTTCTATGTTCAGATTGTCCATTATGAGTTCATCTGATCCTTGCCTCACTGTGACATTACTGGAGTTCTATGTTCAGATTGTCCATTATGAGTTCATCTGATCCTTGCCTCACTGTGACATTACTGGAGTTCTTTGTTCAGATTGTCCATTATGAGTTCATCTGATCCTTGCCTCACTGTGACATTACTGGAGTTCTTTGTTCAGATTGTCCACTATCAGTTCATCTGATCCTTGCCTCACTGTGTCACATTCTTGGAGTTCTTTGTTCAAATTGTCCATTATGAGTTCATCTGATCCTTGCCTCACTGTGACATATTTCACTGGCTTGGGGTGCCGGAGAGAACAGTGACAACCAAGTCACCAAACTATTCACATTTAGCACATTCAATGCAGTACATGACATAAAAATGAATAGCTTCAAAATACATCCGCCCCCCCCCCCCCCCTCCTCCTCCCAAGTGCCCTTTATGTTATGTACAGGTTAAGGTTCGAACGGTCGTGAATTCCCTTTATGTTATATACAGGTTAAGGTTTGATCGGTCGTGAATTCCCTTTTTGTTATGTACAGGTTAAGGTTCGAACAGTTGTGAACTGGATCAAGATCCATGCCCAACTTCAAGGCTTGTGCAGGTGGGCATTTGGGGCCGTGTTTGCTGGATGAGGGGTTGGCACAGGGGGAAAGAGTTAAACTGATGTATGAGCCACACCAGAGAACTGTCCACCCATGACAACTCACAGTCACATGCCACTGATGTCACATAGGTGTTCTCTCCTTCCTTTCCATACCTGCCTCCCCCCCCCCTCCCCTACTCCTCTCACCCCAATGACCCTCAGGTCACCACGGCAGGCAAACACTATCCTGCAGTTTCACAAATTCGGGACTTGTATATGCTGATCTCTAACAAATCTACCTGTGATGTATGTTTACTGTGGGGTGAGAGGTTGCCTGTTTACTGTGGGGTGAGGGGTTACCTGTTTACTGTGGGGTGAGGGGTTGCTTGTTTACTGTGGGGTGAGAGGTTGCCTGTTTACTGTGGGGTGAGAGGTTGCCTGTTTACTGGGGTGAGGGGTTGCCTGTTTACTGTGGGGTGAGGGGTTGTCTGTTTACTGTGGGGTGAGGGGTTGCCTGTTTACTGTGGGGTGAGGGGTTGCCTGTTTACTGTGGGGTGAGGGGTTGCCTGTTTACTGTGGGGTGAGGGGTTGTCTGTTTACACACACACACACACACACACACACACACACACACACACACACCAGTGCATACACATCCACATCTATGGACTCTCCACTTTACGCACTTATCAGTGGACATGCATTTACATTAGAAAGAGGTGGTCCTGAAAGATTCGAAGTCTTATTTCAGTTGTCGTGTGTTTGGTCATTTGTGTCTGTCATTGGAAATGTCCAGTATGAGTCTGCCCCAATCTCTAGGAGTCTTGGCAGAGTTGGCCATGGGATGATTCCACCATTTAGTTGGTTGGTGGCTGGAGACTGTGGACATTTAACTAACTAAGGAAGCTGGCTGAGCCTATCTGATAACAGGTGTCCAGATTTGAAGAGAAAACACAATGGCAACATGTTGGCCTTACATTACCTGTATGTGCCTGATCATAGTGGCCACAGATGTTCCACTTATTCCCTTTACGTCAGGGCATTTCATTTCATGGTGTGTATCACACATGTACAATGCACACGCTTGTATACACACAGACACACACACACACACACAAGTGCAGGTGCACATACACATACACACTGCCCATGTATATATAGAGAGAAATGAAAATTCAAATGCTACAAAGACACGTGTATGTGTGCACACACAAACACATATGTACACATTACAAATATACACACACACCAGCACATACACATCCACACAGGTGGTATATATGATCACACACACACACACACAATACACACTGGTGCATGGACACACACACACACACACACACACACACAAACACACACACACACACAGTGTGTCACCAACACCATGTCCATCACCAACACCATGTCACCAACACCCTGTCCATCACCAACACCATGTCACCAACACCATGTCCATCACCAACACCATGTCCATCACCAAGACCATGTCCATCACCAACACCATGTCACCAACACCATGTCCATCACCAACACCATGTCTATCACCAAAACCATGTCACCAACACCATGTCAATCACCAACACCATGTCACCAACACCATGTCCATCACCAACACCATGTCCATCACCAAGACCATGTCCATCACCAACACCATGTCACCAACACCATGTCCATCACCAACACCATGTCACCAACACCATGTCCATCACCAACACCATGTCACCAACACCATGTCCATCACCAACACCATGTCACCAACACCATGTCCATCACCAAGACCATGTCCATCACCAACACCATGTCACCAACACCATGTCCATCACCAACACCATGTCCATCACCAACACCATGTCCATCACCATGTCACCAACACCATGTCCATCACCAACACCATGTCCATCACCAACACCATCACCATGTTACCAACACCATGTCCATCACCAACACGTGTACATCAACTAACACCATGTCACCAACACCATGTCTATCACCACACCACGTCCATCACAACACCATGTCACCAACACCATGTCTATCACCAACGCCACGTCCATCACAACACCATGTCCACACAGACCAGTGTGAACACTGACAGCCACTGTTTCTCTCTCTTCTCCATTCCTCTCACTGCACCAATTCCACCATCCCTCTCTTCTCCATTCCTCTCACTGCAACAATTCCACCATCCCTCTCTTCTCACTGCACCAATTCCACCATCCCTCTCTTCTCCATTCCTCTCACTGCACCAATTCCACCATCCCTCTCTTCTCCATTCCTCTCACTGCAACAATTCCACCATCCCTCTCTTCTCACTGCACCAATTTCACCATCCCTCTCTTCTCACTGCACCAATTCCACCATCCCTCTCTTCTCCATTCCTCTCACTGCACCAATTCCACCATCCCTCTCTTCTCACTGCACCAATTCCACCATCCCTCTCTTCTCCATTCCTCTCACTGCACCAATTCCACCATCCCTCTCTTCTCACTGCACCAATTCCACCATCCCTCTCTTCCATTCCTCTCACTGCACCAATTCCACCATCTCTCTCTTCTCCATTCCTCTCACTGCACCAATTCCACCATCCCTCTCTTTTCACTGCACCAATTCCACCATCTCTCTCTTCTCATTGCACCAATTCCACCATCCCTCTCTTCTCACTGCACCAATTCCACCATCCCTCTCTTCTCCATTCCTCTCACTGCACCAATTCCACCATCTCTCTCTTCTCACTGCACCAATTCCACCATCCCTCTCTTCTCACTGCACCAATTCCACCATCCCTCTCTTCTCACTGCACCAATTCCACCATCCCTCTCTTCTCCATTCCTCTCACTGCACCAATTCCACCATCCCTCTCTTCTCCATTCCTCTCACTGCACCAATTCCACCATCCCTCTCTTCTCCATTCCTCTCACTGCACCAATTCCACCATCCCTCTCTTCTCACTGCACCAATTCCACCATCCCTCCCTTCTCACTGCACCAATTCCACAATCCCTCTCTTCTCCATTCCTCTCACTGCACCAATTCCACCATCCCTCTCTTCTCACTGCACCAATTCCACAATCCCTCTCTTCTCCATTCCTCTCACTGCACCAATTCCACCATCTCTCTCTTCTCACTGCACCAATTCCACCATCCCTCCCTTCTCACTGCACCAATTCCACAATCCCTCTCTTCTCCATTCCTCTCACTGCACCAATTCCACCATCCCTCTCTTCTCACTGCACCAATTCCACAATCCCTCTCTTCTCCATTCCTCTCACTGCACCAATTCCACCATCCCTCTCTTCTCACTGCACCAATTCCACCATCTCTCTCTTCTCCATTCCTCTCACTGCACCAATTCCACCATCCCTCCCTTCTCACTGCACCAATTCCACAATCCCTCTCTTCTCCATTCCTCTCACTGCACCAATTCCACCATCCCTCTCTTCTCACTGCACCAATTCCACCATCTCTCTCTTCTCCATTCCTCTCACTGCACCAATTCCACCACCCCTCACTTCTCCATTCCTCTCACTGCACCAATTCCACCATCTCTCTCTTCTCCATTCCTCTCACTGCACCAATTCCACCATCTCTCTCTTCTCCATTCCTCTCACTGCACCAATTCCACCATCCCTCTCTTCTCCATTCCTCTCACTGCACCAATTCCACCATCTCTCTCTTCTCCATTCCTCTCACTGCACCAATTCCACCATCCCTCTCTTCTCACTGCACCAATTCCACCATCCCTCTCTTCTCACTGCACCAATTCCACCATCTCTCTCTTCTCCATTCCTCTCACTGCACCAATTCCACCATCTCTCTCTTCTCACTGCACCAATTCCACCATCCCTCTCTTCTCACTGCACCAATTCCACCATCCCTCTCTTCTCACTGCACCAATTCCACCATCTCTCTCTTCTCCATTCCTCTCACTGCACCAATTCCACCATCCCTCTCTTCTCCATTCCTCTCACTGCACCAATTCCACCATCTCTCTCTTCTCACTGCACCAATTCCACCATCCCTCTCTTCTCACTGCACCAATTCCACCATCTCTCTCTTCTCATTGCACCAATTCCACCATCCCTCTCTTCTCACTGCACCAATTCCACCATCCCTCTCTTCTCCATTCCTCTCACTGCACCAATTCCACCATCTCTCTCTTCTCACTGCACCAATTCCACCATCCCTCCCTTCTCACTGCACCAATTCCACCATCCCTCTCTTCTCCATTCCTCTCACTGCACCAATTCCACCATCCCTCTCTTCTCCATTCCTCTCACTGCACCAATTCCACCATCCCTCTCTTCTCCATTCCTCTCACTGCACCAATTCCACCATCCCTCTCTTCTCACTGCACCAATTCCACCATCCCTCTCTTCTCACTGCACCAATTCCACCATCTCTCTCTTCTCCATTCCTCTCACTTCACCAATTCCACCATCTCTCTCTTCTCCATTCCTCTCACTGCACCAATTCCACCATCCCTCTCTTCTCACTGCACCAATTCCACCATCTCTCTCTTCTCCATTCCTCTCACTGCACCAATTTCACCATCCCTCTCTTCTCCATTCCTCTCACTGCACCAATTCCACCATCCCTCTCTTCTCACTGCACCAATTCCACCATCCCTCTCTTCTCACTGCACCAATTCCACCATCCCTCTCTTCTCACTGCACCAATTCCACCATCCCTCTCTTCTCCATTCCTCTCACTGCACCAATTCCACCATCCCTCTCTTCTCACTGCACCAATTCCACCATCCCTCTCTTCTCACTGCACCAATTCCACCATCCCTCTCTTCTCACTGCACCAATTCCACCATCCCTCTCTTCTCCATTCCTCTCACTGCACCAATTCCACCATCCCTCTCTTCTCACTGCACCAACTCCACCATCCCTCTCTTCTCACTGCACCAATTCCACCATCCCTTTCTTCTCCATTCCTCTCACTGCAACAATTCCACCAGTCTCTTAGACACCAAGCAACAGACCTGATATACCCTGGGTTTCTGTGTGTCATCCTGGTCATCAGCTGTACATATCCTGGGTGTCTGTGTCATCCTGGTCATCAGCTGTACATATCCTGGGTGTCTGTGTCATCCTGGTCATCAGCTGTACATATCCTGGGTGTCTGTCTGTGTGTCAACCTGGTCATCAGCTGTACATATCCTGGGTGTCTGTCTGTGTGTCATCCTCATCATCATCTGTACATATCCTGGGTGTCTGGGTGTCATCCTGGTCATCATCTGTACATATCCTGGGTGTCTGTCTGTGTGTCATCCTGGTCATCAGCTGTACATATCCTGGGTGTCTGTCTGTGTGTCATCCTCATCATCTGTACATATCCTGGGTGTCTGTGTCATCCTCGTCATCTGTACATATCCTGGGTGTCTGTCTGTGTGTCATCCTGATCATCAGCTGTACATATCCTGGATGTCTGTGTGTCATCCTGGTCATCATCTGTACATATCCTGGGTGTCTGTCTGTGTGTCATCCTGGTCATCAGCTGTACATATCCTGGATGTCTGTGTGTCATCCTGGTCATCAGCTGTACATATCCTGGGTGTCTGTCTGTGTGTCATCCTGGTCATCAGCTGTACATATCCTGGGTGTCTGTGTGTCATCCTCATCATCTGTACATATCCTGGGTGTCTGTGTGTCATCCTGGTCATCAGCTGTACATATCCTGGGTGTCTGTGTCATCCTCGTCATCTGTACATATCCTGGGTATCTGTCTCTGTGTCAACCTGGTCATCAGCTGTACATATCCTGGGTGTCTGTCTGTGTGTCATCCTCATCATCAGCTGTACATATCCTGGGTGTCTGTCTGTGTGTCATCCTGGTCATCAGCTGTACATATCCTGGGTGTCTGTGTGTGTGTCATCCTCATCATCTGTACATATCCTGGGTGTCTGTGTCATCCTCGTCATCTGTACATATCCTGGATGTCTGTGTGTGTGTCATCCTGGTCATCATCTGTACATATCCTGGGTGTCTGTGTCATCCTCGTCATCTGTACATATCCTGGGTGTCTGTGTGTGTGTCATCCTCATCATCTGTACATATCCTGGGTGTCTGTGTGTCATCCTCATCATCTGTACATATCCTGGGTGTCTGTGTGTATCATCCTGGTCATCATCTGTACATATCCTGGGTGTCTGTCTGTGTGTCATCCTCATCATCTGTACATATCCTGGGTGTCTGTGTGTCATCCTCATCATCTGTACATATCCTGGGTGTCTGTCTGTGTATCATCCTGGTCATCATCTGTACATATCCTGGGTGTCTGTCAGTGTGTCATCCTGGTCATCATCTGTACATATCCTGGGTGTCATCCTGGTCATCATCTGTACATATCCTGGGTGTCTGTCTGTGTGTCATCCTGGTCATCATCTGTACATATCCTGGGTGTCTGTGTATCATCCTGGTCATCATCTGTACATATCCTGGGTGTCTGTCTGTGTGTCATCCTGGTCATCATCTGTACATATCCTGGGTGTCTGCGTGTCATCCTGGTCATCATCTGTACATATCCTGGGTGTCTGTCTGTGTGTCATCCTGGTCATCATCTGTACATATCCTGGGTGTCTGTCTGTGTGTCATCCTCATCATCTGTACATATCCTGGGTGTCTGTCTGTGTGTCAACCTCGTCATCAACTGTACATATCCTGGGTGTGTCATCCTCATCATCTGTACATATCCTGGGTGTCTGTCTGTGTGTCAACCTCGTCATCAGCTGTACATATCCTGGGTGTGTTTGTGTGTGTGACATACTAGGTCATCAACTGTTTAATTAATGATGGAGCAGGTGGTTCTACAGCAACAGGAACAATCAATACTGCAGACACAGGCCAGCCATGGCTGTCAGCACAATGGCAACAGATCAGATGGATGGGGAACAGCAAAGGGAAGACAGTGGGCATTAGGAAACAGAGAGAGGGAGAAGGCCAGGACCATATATGTGGAGCCCAGCCAACAAGTTCTCATTTTCACTGTTTACCAAACAAGGAGAGCTTGTTCTTTTCCCTTCACTTTTAGGGTGGTGATTTGATTTCAAATGTGTGTGGTTTATGTGTGTGTGTGTGTGTGTGTGTGTGTGTGTGTGTGTGTGTGTGTGAGAGAGAGAGAGAGAGAGAGAGAGAGAGAGAGACAGAGAGAGAGAGAGAGAGAGAGAGAGACAGCAAGTTAGAGAGAGAGAGAGAGAGAGAGAGAGAGAGAGAGAGAGAGAGAGAGAGAGACAGACAGACAGACAGACAGACAGCAGTCAGAAAAAGAGAAGGAAAGAGACAAACAGAATGTGTGTGTTTGTGCATCAGTGTGTGCGAGTGCATACATGCGTGTGTCCATGCGCATGCTCGTTTCTGCAAGCAACGAGCAATGAGTGTGTATGTGTGGGCACATACATGTATACATATCACACACACGCACAGACACACGCCCACACACACACACACACACACGCACACACACACACACACACACACACACACACACACACACACACGCGCGCACGCACGCACGCACACACACACACACACACACACACACACACACACACACACACAGAAGAGAAAGGTAATTTGTTAACAGAAGCAGCTTCCCTGTTATGCTGGAGCTGTCTCCAACACAGGATTCAATTGATTGCTTAATACAGTGTTCACTTCCTTCCTGCAGTTAACTGAGGTTATATCCACAGCAACTGTCAGGCTGACAGTGGACCACCTCAGTCCTGGTAGAGGTCTACACCAACAGGCTGACAGTCACACCACCTCAGTCCTGGTAGAGGTCTACACCAACAGGCTGACAGTGGACCACCTCAGTCCTGGTAGAGGTCTACACTAACAGGCTGACAGTCACACCACCTCAGTCCTGGTAGAGGTCTACACCAACAGGCTGATGGTGGACCACCTCAGTCCTGGTAGAGGTCTACACCAACAGGCTGACAGTGGACCACCTCAGTCCTGGTAGAGGTCTACACCAACAGGCTGACAGTCACACCACCTCAGTCCTGGTAGAGGTCTACACCAACAGGTTGATGGTGGACCACCTCAGTCCTGGTAGAGGTCTACACCAACAGGCTGATGGTGGACCACCTCAGTCCTGGTAGAGGTCTACACCAACAGGTTGACAGTCGCACCACCTCAGTCCTGGTAGAGGTCTACACTAACAGGCTGACAGTCACACCACCTCAGTCCTGGTAGAGGTCTACACCAACAGGCTGATGGTGGACCACCTCAGTCCTGGTAGAGGTCTACACCAACAGGCTGACAGTGGACCACCTCAGTCCTGGTAGAGGTCTACACCAACAGGCTGACAGTGGACCACCTCAGTCCTGGTAGAGGTCTACACCAACAGGCTGACAGTCACACCACCTCAGTCCTGGTAGAGGTCTACACCAACAGACTGACAGTGGACCACCTCAGTCCTGGTAGAGGTCTACACCAACAGGCTGACAGTGGACCACCCCAGTCCTGGTAGAGGTCTACACCAACAGGCTGACAGTCACACCACTTCAGTCCTGGTAGAGGTCTACACCAACAGACTGACAGTGGACCACCTCAGTCCTGGTAGAGGTCTACACTAACAGGCTGACAGTCACACCACCTCAGTCCTGGTAGAGGTCTACACCAACAGGCTGATGGTGGACCACCTCAGTCCTGGTAGAGGTCTACACCAACAGGCTGACAGTGGACCACCTCAGTCCTGGTAGAGGTCTACACCAACAGGCTGACAGTCACACCACCTCAGTCCTGGTAGAGGTCTACACCAACAGACTGACAGTCACACAACCTCAGTCTGGTAGAGGTCTACACCAACAGGCTGATGGTGGACCACCTCAGTCCTGGTAGAGGTCTACACCAACAGGCTGACAGTCACACCACCTCAGTCCTAGTAGAGGTCTACACAACAGGTTGACAGTCACACCACCTCAGTCCTGGTAGAGGTCTACACCAACAGGCTGACAGTGGACCACCTCAATCCTGGTAGAGGTCTACACCAACAGGCTGACAGTCACACCACCTCAGTCCTGGTAGAGGTCTACACCAACAGGCTGACAGTAGACCACCTCAGTCCTGGTAGAGGTCTACACCAACAGGCTGACAGTCACACCACCTCAGTCCTGGTAGAGGTCTACACCAACAGGCTGACAGTGGACCACCTCAGTCCTGGTAGAGGTCAACACCAACAGACTGACAGTGGACCACCTCAGTCCTGGTAGAGGTCTACACCAACAGACTGACAGTGGACCACCTCAATCCTGGTAGAGGTCTACACCAACAGGCTGACAGTCACACCACTTTAGTCCTGGTAGAGGTCTACACCAACAGGCTGACAGTCACACCACCTCAGTCCTGGTAGAGGTGTACACCAACAGGCTGACAGTGGACCACCTCAGTCCTGATAGAGGTCTACACCAACAGGCTGACAGTGGACCACCTCAGTCCTGGTAGAGGTCTACACCAACAGGCTGACAGTCACACCACCTCAGTCCTGGTAGAGGTCTACACCAACAGGCTGACAGTGGACCACCTCAGTCCTGGTAGAGGTCTACACCAACAGACTGACAGTGGACCACCTCAGTCCTGGTAGAGGTCTACACCAACAGGCTGACAGTGGACCACCTCAGTCCTGGTAGAGGTCTACACCAACAGACTGACAGTGGACCACCTCAGTCCTGGTAGAGGTCTACACCAACAGGCTGACAGTCACACCACCTCAGTCCTGGTAGAGGTCTACACCAACAGACTGACAGTGGACCACCTCAGTCCTGGTAGAGGTCTACACCAACAGGCTGACAGTCACACCACCTCAGTCCTGGTAGAGGTCTACACCAACAGGCTGACAGTCACACCACCTCAGTCCTGGTAGAGGTCTACACCAACAGACTGACAGTGGACCACCTCAGTCCTGGTAGAGGTCTACACCAACAGGCTGGCAGTGGACCACCTCAGTCCTGGTAGAGGTCTACACCAACAGACTGACAGTGGACCACCTCAGTCCTGGTAGAGGTCTACACCAACAGGCTGACAGTCACACCACCTCAGTCCTGGTAGAGGTCTACACCAACAGGCTGACAGTCACACCACCTCAGTCCTGGTAGAGGTCTACACCAACAGGCTGACAGTCACACCACCTCAGTCCTGGTAGAGGTCTACACCAACAGGCTGACAGTGGACCACCTCAGTCCTGGTAGAGGTCTACACCAACAGGCTGACAGTCACACCACCTCAGTCCTGGTAGAGGTCTACACCAACAGGCTGACAGTCACACCACTTCAGTCCTGGTAGAGGTCTACACCAACAGACTGACAGTGGACCACCTCAGTCCTGGTAGAGGTCTACACAAACAGCTGACAGTGGACCACCTCAGTCCTGGTAGAGGTCTACACCAACAGGACTGACAGTGGACACCTCAGTCCTGGTAGAGGTCTACACCAACAGGCTGACAGTGGACCACCTCAGTCCTGGTAGAGGTCTACACCAAAAGGCTGACAGTGGACTACCTCAGTCCTGGTAGAGGTCTACACCAACAGGCTGCAGTGGACACCTCAGTCCTGGTAGAGGTTACACCAACAGGCTGACAGTACCACCTCAGTCCTGGTAGAGGTCTACACCAACAGGCTGACAGTGGACCACCTCAGTCCTGGTAGAGGTCTACACCAACAGGCTGACAGTCACACCCCCTCAGTCCTGGTAGAGGTCTACACCAACAGGCTGACAGTGGACCATCTCAGTCCTGGTAGAGGTCTACACCAACAGGCTGGCAGTCACACCACCTCAGTCCTGGTAGAGGTCTACACCAACAGGCTGACAGTCACACCACCTCAGTCCTGGTAGAGGTCTACACAACAGGCTGACAGTGGACCACCTCTCCCTCTATTAAAAATTCAATTTCAAGTTCTTTTGCTTCCACATTTATTACCTGATCATATTCTGCATTCGTAAGCCCTACTGAGGGCCAGGATTGGATGTAAACAGGTATGCCAGTGTTCATCTACTACCCTGATATATCAACAATTTTGTCTTCTGTCTGTCTCTCATATCCCTTCCCCCCAATCCCTACACAACCAACACACACACACACACACACACACACACACACACACACACACACACACAATCACACACACACGCACACACACACATATTTACACACACATTTACACACACACACACACAACACACACACACACACACACACAAGAGACGTACATACACACACACACACAAAAACACACACACACTCATTCAAACACACACACACACACACACACACACACACGCACACACACACACGCACACACACACACACACACACACACACACACACACACACGCACACACACACACACACACACACACACAGAGGTAGCAGTAAATGATCTAAATCCAATATCCATAATCGTTTCATCATGCTGCTGGTCCTGTGCGGCT
>CM031612.1:87328467-87330967 GCA_018398815.1 Conus ventricosus
ACAAAAGAATGTGATCAGTTGATATGCTATGACCACATATACAATGTACATTTTTGACATACTTTGTTTTAAAACAATCCAATTTCCATTACAGATCAAGGAACTTATCTGTCGTCTACGATAAATGTTTTGATCGTACTTACTTAACATTTCATTGAATACTTCTCTTTTCATCGTGTAAACCAAAACACCCATTTCTCTTTCCATCAACTGAAACGTTAGAAAATTTGTAACTTTCTCTCCAAAAGTACGCACTCTTGCATTGAGAACATGGAAAGTGTTCAAAAATTGCGAATCCTGATGATCGTTTTGCTTTCCCTCTTTGCAGAACATCAACCTTTTTCATTATATTAATAACCCACAGTGGGAGGCACCCACAAGAAATGTTATTTCAGTGTCTCCTGGCTGAGAGAAGTGTAACCTAAATTATTTATTATCAGTGATAATCTCAGTCGAACTCTTAATCTAAAAATTCTTTCAATTGCAGTAAAAACTGACTTGGAACCTAGCTCCGCATAAAAACAACTTTAAATTAAATTTTGAGGGTAATCAACAACACACTTTTAAGCAATAATTAATAGCAGTTTAAACTCAGCAGCGAATATAGATTGTTTTTTCCAAGATAATAGGACTTATTCTTCGTAAGACCTGGGATAGATGTAAGCTGCCACCGCATGTTCATTGGATATAAAGACCCATCAGTTTATATCTTTAAAATGGTTGGAATAGTGGATCATCACATGCAAATGCATTTTTTGAAATTGGTGATTAATAACAAATTAGTATTTTCAGCCTTTGTTAAATCTGTATGGTCAATATCAAAATGTGCTCGTATTAGTTTCCATGGGGGATAGGAGACACAATAGATCTTTTTGCAATAGATGTTAGTTTGATATCTGAGGATTCTAAAATCGAGGAAGTAATGTTCTTAGAGTCGTTTGAGATGATATATTTTAGCCCTTTTGGGAAAATCAATGTCCGATTTAATATTTATTTCAGGGCCTATTTTGTTGTCCATAGCAGAACTTCTTATAACAAATTTGGTGCATGCAAGATTCCTGTATTCTTCCAGTGGTAATATCCCAGCAGCACTGTATGCTTTTGTACAAGAGGCATGGACTGGTAGTCCCTGGCTATCTTATATGCTTTGGAATCAATACTTTGAAGTTTTTTCAGTAAGTATTTGGTGCACTGAAGAACACCTCTTGTGCATACGTTAATTTTGACCTAACCAGTGCAGTAGAAAGGTGCAAAAGAGCAACTGTGTCCTGAGCCCAAGCATGCTTGCTAATAATCTTTAATAGATTTAAACTTTTCGAGCTTTTGTTAGAATATGTTTCTATATGAAAATTCCATGACAACTTTGATGTTAAATTTACTCCAAGGAATTTCACTATTTTGGTATATTTGATGGGAAATGCCGTTGGCTTGAAATGAAGGCATATTAACTGATCAGATCCAGTATTAAATAACATCATGTGTCTTTTTTTTGTTGATATTTGCAAACCATTTTCAGTCATGTAAGCAGAAAAGGTGTTTAATCTTTTTGACATAACTTTTTAATATAGTTTTGTGATCTGACAGATTTACATTTTTTAATGTCACTTTCATCCATATGGATATGTCATCTGCATATTGGGCTAGTTCTATATTTTTAGTAATTTTTGTGGGTAAATCGTACATAAGAATACAAAAAGTAAAGGGCAATAACAGACCCTTGAGGAATGCCCAGTGTAATTTCCTTCTTGTAGAATAGGAGTTCCCTACCTTCGTTTTTAATATATCTTTTTTCTAAAAAGTCTTTAAAAAACTCATAAATGTTTCCTGAAATCCATCTTTTTAATTTTATAAACAAACGGAGGCCATACTTGATCGTAACTTTATATACAAAAATTTTGCTAGAAAACATTTTCTCCTGAAAACTGATGTTTTTTGGGGGTAATTTGACCAATTTTTCAAAGCACTTTTTCCCTTTCGAAAACCGCTTGGTTTTTTTGGGGATAACTTTTCTTTCACAAAAGGTTAGCCTTAAAACAATTGTTTCTAGAGTTTACGACATAGAATTAATAAATGGCTTAACATCTATTCTTTGTTCAGTTACCTCCTTGTGAACGTATATTAGATTTTCTATTTGTGGCAAAAGACCTGAACTCCAGCATTTTTTAAATATACTAAGTAAAATGCTTATCCATTTGTCTGGAAAATGTTTAATCATTTCACTAGAGACATGTGTTGTGTGTGTGTGTGTGTGTGTGGTGTGTGTGTGTGTGTGTGTGTGTGTGTGTGTGTGTGCATGTGTGTGCGTGAGTGTGTGTGGGGTGTGTGTGTGTGTGTGTGTGTGTCTGTGTGTGGTGTGTGTGTGTGTGTGTGTGTGGTGAGAGAGAGAGAGAGAGAGAGGAGGAGAGAGAGAGAGAGAGAGAGAGACAAGACAAAATTCTTTATTTTCGAGGATAATAGATAAGCACTGATGTGCTTTTTTACATCCAGTCCTCCCCCTGTG
>CM031612.1:87338467-87353697 GCA_018398815.1 Conus ventricosus
CTGAGGCTGTATGGCAAACACGGCTAGCAAGACACTGTAGAGAGGAAAATAGACTTTACATTGAGGCTGTATGGCAGACATGGCTAGCAAGACACTGTAGAGAGGAAAATGGACTTTACACTGAGGCTGTATGGCAGACATGGCTAGCAAGACACTGTAGAGGTACACTGAGGCTGTATGGCAGACATGGCTAGCAAGACACTCTAGAGGTACACTGAGGCTGTATGGCAAACACGGCTAGCAAGACACTGTAGAGGTACACTGAGGCTGTATGGCAGACATGGCTAGCAAGACACTGTAGAGAGGAAAAACGGACTTTACACTGAGGCTGTATGGCAGACATGGCTAGCATGACAATGTAGAGAGGAAAATGGACTTTACATTGAGGCTGTATGGCAGAGACGGCTAGCATGACATTGTAGAGAGGAAAATGGACTTTACATTGAGGCTGTATGGCAGACACGGCTAGCAAGACACTGTAGAGGTACACTGAGGCTGTATGGCAGACACGGCTAGCAAGACACTGTAGAGAGGAAAATGGACTTTACATTGAGGCTGTATGGCAGACACGGCTAGCATGACACTGTAGAGGTACACTGAGGCTGTATGGCAGACACGGCTAGCAAGACACTAGAGAGGAAAAGGGACTTTACACTGAGGCTGTATGGCAGACACGGCTAGCAAGACACTGTAGAGAGGAAAATGGACTTTACATTGAGGCTGTATGGCAGACATGGCTAGCAAGACCACTGTAGAGGTACACTGAGGCTGTATGGCAGACACGGCTAGCAAGACACTAGAGAGGAAAATGGACTTTACATTGAGGCTGTATGGCAGACATGGCTAGCAAGACACTGTAGAGGTACACTGAGGCTGTATGGCAGACACATCTAGCAAGACACTGTAGAGAGGAAAATGGACTTTACATTGAGGCTGTATGGCAGACATGGCCAGCAAGACACTGTAGAGGTACACTGAGGCTGTATGGCAGACACAGCTAGCAAGACACTGTAGAGGTACACTGAGGCTGTATGGCAGACACTGCTAGCAAGACACTGTAGAGGTACACTGAGGGTGTATGGCAGACATGGCTAGCAAGACACTGTAGAGGTACACTGAGGGTGTATGTCAGACATGGCTAGCAGACACTGTAGAGGTACACTGGGGTGTATGGCAGACATGGCTAGCAAGACACTGTAGGTACCTGAGGCTGTATGGCAGACACGGCCAGCAGACACTGTAGAGGTACATGAGGCTGATGGCAGAGACGGCTAGCAAGACACTGTAGAGGTACACTGAGGCTGTATGGCAGACACGGCTAGCAGACACTGTGAGGTACACTGAGGGTAAGATAAGATAAGATATGTTGCTTATAGCCCAGCCGACCGCAGAGGGCCACATCAGGGCTGTCACCACGTTAAAATCAACTCCCAGTCATTTTAAAAAAAAACAAAAAAACTTTCACACATCTCGTTAAATGACATCGTCTACAAACGAACCAGAAACTTTGTTAAAAATCCTTCTTCCGTAAATCTCAAATCAGATGAAAAATGTTAATTTCTCTCAAAAACCCAAGGATCACGTCAGGCGGGACATCCCTGAACAGGATCTTCATGGACTCCGCTGTAAAATGTTTGTGTCTCACATCGTGCAAGTCCCAACACTCTAAAAAGAACATGTTTCATTGTGAGTGGTGCATGACAGGGAATGCACCACGGAGCTTCTTCACTCTTTAAAAGGTAAGAATGGGGTAAAATACGAATGGCCGGTGTGCAGCCGGCACAGAACCGTTTCCTCTTTACGACACCCGACGTAGATGGGAGGAAGTCTTTAAGGTTGGACGGATCTGAAAGAGTTTGTTTTTTCGTCTGTGTTTTTCCAATCCTCCTGCCAGAGGTCTCTCACATAATCGTTAATTTTGGGGGTTTCACATCTGAGCAGGGGATATAGTGTTGGACAGTTTCTCTCTTGTGGCGTTCTTGGCTAAACGATCAACCATTTCGTTCCCGCCGATGCCAACATGGCCAGGAACCCAAGCAAGAGTAATGTTGTACCGTCCGCCTTCAACTTGCTAAAAAGTTCAAAAAAAGTAAAAGTTCTGGATGCTGAAGGTTGCGGCCAGCTATGGCCTCCAAAGCTGACAGCGAATCCGACAGAACCAGAAAGTCCCTCCTCGAAGAATGGGAGATTATCTTCAAAGCCAGTACTAGAGCAGTAAGTTCAGCAGAATAGACAGAAGCATCTGAATGTATATGTTCCAACAATATCTGAGAAGGAGCCCCAGGGCAGTAGGCTGCACAGGCCACTCCATCCTCAGACTTGGAACCGTCAGTGAAAACTTTTTGATAGGATGGGAATTTGGAACAGAGCTCGACATACAAAGCCTTGTACGCCAGAGAGCTGGTAGACTCCTTACGGAAAGCTGCGAGATCAAAACGAATCTCTGGTGTGAAAAAGGTCCATGGAGGTTGATCCGGAAACTTGGAAAAATCGGAAAACTACTCCCAGGTCTATACCTGCATTCCGCACGTGAGGCTGCATACGAAGCCCAAACGGCGGAATACATTTCGGGTTTTTTTCAAACTTACTTTGGAACGGAGGGTCAAAAACACAGTCATAGCAGGGTTCTGCAGTTCTGAGAACAGTCGGATGTAATAATTCAAAGACAGTTTCAGCTGCGTTGGACAGTGAAGGTTCACCTGCCTCTGCGTACAGGCTGTACACAGGGGTGGTGCGGAAGCTCCAAGACAAGCGAAGCCTTGATGGTGGATAGGGTCCAAGAGTTGAGATAAGATGATCTTGCGGAGCCTACACAGCACAACCGTGGGGTCAGTTGGATCGGACCCGGGCTCTGTAGGGTTGCAAAAAAGTTTCTTATCAGCGCCCAGTCGGTGTGTGCTCGACCCGCAGAATTTCAGTGCTTTTGCAAGCAGTTTTTGAGGTTTTAATTGGCTGGAATTTAAGTTTTGGTCAAAATGACTCCAAAAAATTTTGGGCCCCTCTTTAACAGCTGGAATGGGAGATTTCCCACTTGAGTTCAGGATCTGGAAAACAAGGGAGGAATATTATGGAAGTGAATACACTGGGTTTTGTAGCAAAAAAGGTGAAACCGTTTTTTCATTTCCCCACGATGGATTTTATCTACGCAAAGCTGGAGTGCGCTGGACATCGGGTAAGGCTTCCAGTTGCGTAGCAGCAAATTCATCCTAACAATGAGCAGTCTGACCTGCTGAATGATTGAACAATGTTGTTGATCTTATTTTAAGAGGGGGAGATGTATGCTCCCTGTGGAACACCCAATCTGCTCGTGGACATCGAGGATTTGTGCCACCGGACCTGAAATTTGTCGTTCTGCCAAAATTTTGAATTAAAAGCGGAAGATGACTCGAAACCAGATGTGGAGATCATGAAGTATCCCGACTTCAGTGGTATCGAGGCTTCTCAAGTCAAAGAAAATTGCCATGCATGCTGTTGTTAAAAAGCGTTCTAAGTGTAGATTCGACGAATCAATGGTCACTGTATACGATGTTTGCGGAACCACACTGTTCTTTCGCAAAAGGCCATGGGTTTTTAGTTTCACATGAGCTGCATTGCCTTTTTTTCCCATCATTTAATCACAGGGGTCAAGCTATGGGCATTAGTTGATGGATTGAAAGTTTCTTTTCCAGGTTTGGGGATGGGAATAATGGGGCTGTCCCCCATGAGGGTGGAAAGCAACCTGTAGTCCACAACGTGGTTGTATACTGTAACAGGATGTTCAGCCCTTCTTGCGGAAGATGTTTTCAATAGTTGATAATGTATGTCATCTATACCTGGAGAGGAATCGCTGCAAGAGAGTAAGGCAGATTTCAGCTCGTTTAATGTAAAAGGAAGATTGTAGTCTTCCATGTTGTCGGATGAAAAGTTGCAGGGAGATTTTCTTTTAGGGTTTTGGGTGTTTGACAAAAGTGACTGATTTATTAGAAGAGGAGGAATTCTTTCAATGGTTGAAGCAAGCAGATTTGGGCAACTGCTTTCTTTTCTGTTATTAAAGAATCCGAAAACTTGAGATGGTTCACAGTGGGACAGGTGTTTTTCCCCTTTGATTTTTTTAAATGATGTTCCACACTTTTTTCTTAAAAGGGTTTTGATGTCAGCCTGGAGAGAAGCTTCTCCAGGACCGACGTTTACTGATTTTAAAAGTGTGTCTTGATTTAGCACGGAGTTTCTGATGGGCTCGGCGTTGGGACCGAAGGTCTTGGTATACCTGACGCTGAGCCCGTTTTCTAACTTTGGAAATTTGTTGGCATTCTGAATCGAACCAAGGTGGTTTGGGCATTTGAAGTTTATCGGAAGACACGGGAAATAAGGCTTTAGCACATTTGATCTAGTGTTAGTCAGAGATTCTGCGGGGTTTCTGGACTCTGAAAAAAATCAGTGTCCGGGAAAATTTCTTTTGAAATAGGGGTTGCAATAGATCCCAGTTTGCTTTTTTTATATTGAGATGTTGAGAGACAGAGACCGTGTTCAGTTAATAACAGGTTGTAGAAGGACAGGGAATGGTCACTTCCGTGCAGATCGTCATGGACAGACCACTCATAGTCCAGGACCAGCGAGGGGTCACAAACCGACAAATCTAAACACGAAATTGAACCTGTGGAAGAGTGGAGGTAAGTTGCAGACCCGGGTCGTTCAGACACACAAATCCAAGTCTGAAAGGACATCCTCAATCAGCAGCCCTTGGGTGACGTACGGCACTACCCCAAGAGGATTGGGGCCGTTAAGTCACCCAACAGCAAAAAGGTCGAGGAAGTTTCCTATCAGACTGACAAGGTCCTGACGAAAAACCGGGACAGAGGAGGTAGATAAAGAGAACGATGGTCACAGTCTTGTGGAGAGTGACTCTCGCAGCTACAGCCTGAAGCGAGGTGGGACAGAGCGAAGGACTATACAGCAAAGTTTTGTGTAGGAGAAGGGCAACACGGCCCGACGCCCCAACATGGATGGTTGGAGGTATTGAAAAAATATTAAAGCCAGAAAGAGTAAAGGTTCTTCTGGCTTTGAATTTGAGTTTCCTGAAGAGCCACGACGGGGGGTTTTTATAGACTGACACGAAGCTGCAGCTCCTCAAAGTTGGAATTTTAATCCACGGAATATTCCAATGTAATATTTGTACTATCCATGGTTTCAGAGGGCGAAAAGGGAGGGGAGATCAGGTCATTCCCCATCGAATCTGCCCCCAATGGAGTGAATTTATTTTTGTAGTTTCACTGGACTGTGTTGGTCTTTGGACCTGCTGGCAGACTTGCCCGCAGGTGACAAAGGCCTGGAGTTTGGAGAAGGTGGAGGTCTGGATTTGGGAGATGGTGGAGGGTTTTTTTTTCCCTTTTCTCCACCATCTCCACACTGGGTGGAACTCCTTGCCCGCACGGGCACTGGAAGGGGAGTTCGAGGGGGAACTGCTGGTTTTTTAATCTGCCCGCAGCAGATGTTGTAGACTGCTGGGGAGTTGAGGGGTGGGGGGATTTTTTGCCTCCACCAGGGGCAATCATTTTGGGGTTTAGAGGTGGTGGGACCTGCTTCCCGAGTTGACAGTTCGGGCTTGCAGTGTCTTCGAGAACGTAAAGTCATCAGTCTGACAGCAGACTGATCGAGTGGAAACTGTGGGAACTTTCCGTACAGCCCGAAGCATAGGAAGAGGCTGTCGGCGTCTGACTGCCACAACCTGCTTGCGGGCTTCAAAAAGGAATTTTCTTTTCAGTCTTTAGTCTTTGAATTGCGGATTTTCCCGAATCCAAAGGGACAGTTTCTTGAAGAGGAGGGATGGTCGCCACCGCAGTTAGCACAATGTGCCGGATCTTGACACGGCCCATCATGGGTTGCCTTGCAGCAAACACCGCATACCTCTTGCCCCGAACAGCGGTCCCTGACTGGCCAAACTTCTGGCACCTGAAGCCCTCAATGGGACGGCACATATAGCTGAACATGAACATTTAGGTAACCAACCTTGATGACCCGGGGGCAGCACAGGGTTGCAGAAGGTCAGAAAGAGGGTGTTGGTGGCCACTCTCTCTGAACCCTTCTTTACCGTCACCCTGCGCACCTCCGTCACCCTGGGACGCCAGCTCCGTTTTATTTCCGCCTCTGAAACACCCGCCAGATCTCTGCATCGAATCACACCTTTGGATGAATTTAATTGCTTATGGGGAGTCACCCGGATCTCCCTATCCACAAGCTTTTTTGCCTTCTGAGCTGTTCGGATTGCTTCTGTGATCGACATTGAAGAAGAAAAAAAAACCATTCCTCAAACCGTTTTTTTGACCCAGGTTCACCCGCTATACCATGAAAGCCCCTTTTGGACAGCAAAAGGGGTCAGAGCTGGAAAGGGGTCTTTCCTGCTCTGTCCTTCCACCACGAGCCGGAAGCCCAGAACCTGTCTTCTGTCTTACCTCACTGTCAGAATCACTGTCTGTTTCAATTCCCGGAAATAGGGGATACTGCCCTCTTTCTTCCTTTGGGGGGGGTAGTTTTTTAATGAAGTCATATTTAGTTTATTGTGATTCATCTCTCCCTTTACCCACCCACCTTGAGTCCAACTAAGGGGCCAGGGCCAAGAAACCAATGTCTTGACCCCTTCCAGGCTTCGGGAAGAGACATACGACAAGCAGAAGCAACCAACCCCATCCCCCTGACATGCTTCAACCTCCGGGAACAGAGAGCTGAGCACTGCAGGGGTTTACTTGGCCAGCTGGGGAACTGCCCGTCTTGACCCCAAACCCCAGAAGGGAGCCGATTAGTACACCCGGGCCAAAGTGTACTCCTGTCTAGGAGAGGTTCGAGCCAAAGTGATGTGTTGAGAGCGCTGGCCCTCTCAATCACCAGGATCTCATTCCCCTCCGACACAAAGGGCGCACCGCACGGCAAACGCGGCGGATCTTAAGGAGACCACAGAGAGAAAAGGAGTGTGGAAAAGAAGACTTGAAGGGGAGACGAAGATAGAAAAAGGGCCAAATAAGGGAGGCAGAAAACAAGAAAAGGGAAAGGGGGTTACTCTTAGTCAGGATTTCCCCCACCCTTAGCCTATCTGACATGGGAAAACCCTACCCGGGGCATCAACTCCTTACCACGTTTACGCTTAGGCCAACAGCATCTGCACCTCTCAGGCTAGAAGCAGTTTTGAAAAAAAAAAGCCTATCTCCAAAGTATTGATGCCCCCGCCAGCAAAGCCTAAGGGATCACTGGGCCACGCAAACCCCGGGCCCGACAAGGTCGCAACCCCCCCGGAGGGACACTGAGGGGTATGTCAGACATGGCTAGCAAGACACTGTAGAGGTAGAGGGTGTATGGCAGACACGGCTAGCAAGACACTGCAGGAGGTCAGTTTGTCACGACATACCGCCATACGTTCCCACCAACTGCAGAAAATGCAAGACATGCTGGCCTCTATAGTCAATTCTTTACTTTCTCTGCCATTTCGTTCCCACCAACTGCAGGAAAACGCAAGACATGCTGGCATGACAATTCTTTCACTACTCCCCCATACGTTCCCACCAACTGCAGAAAACGCAAGACCATGCTGGCATAGACAATTCTTTCACCACTCCGCCATACGTTCCCACCAACTAAAGAAAATGCAAGACATGCTGGCATAGTCATCTTTTGACCTATGGATGGCTAAGGTCAGATCACCTGGTCAGTTTGTCACTGACCCCCGGCTAAGGTCAGATCACATGGTCAGTTTGTCATGACCCATGGCTTAGGTCAGATCACATGGTCAGTTTGTCACTGACCCATGGCTAAGGTCAGATCACATGGTCAGTTTGTCACTGACTCATGGCTAAGGTCGGATCACATGGTCAGTTTGTCACTGACCATGGCTAGGTCAGATCATGTGGTCAGTTTGTCACTGACCCATGGCTAAGGTCAGATCACATGGTCAGTTTGTCACTGACCATGGATGGCTAAGGTCAGATCACATGGTCAGTTTATCACTGACCCATGGATAGCTAAGGTCAGATTCACATGGTCAGTTTGTCACTGACCTATGGTGGCTAAGTCAGATCACATGGTCAGTTTGTCACTGACCATGGCTAAGGTCAGATCATGTGGTCATTTTGTCACTGACCCATGGCTAAGGTCAGATCACATGGTCAGTTTGTCACTGACCCATGGCTAAGGTCAGATCACATGGTCAGTTTGTCACTGACCCATGGCTAAGGTCAGATCATGTGGTCAGTTTGTCACTGACTATGGATGGTTAAGGTCAGATCACATGGTCAGTATGTCGCTGACCCATGGCTAAGGTCAGATCACATGGTCAGTTTGTCACTGACCATGGCTAAGGTCGGATCACATGGTCAGTTTGTCACTGCCTCTGGATGGCTAAGGTCAGATCACATGGTCAGTTTGTCACTGACCCATGGCTAAGGTCGGATCACATGGTCAGTTTGTCACTGACACTTGACTAAGGTAAGATCATGTGGTCAGTTTGTCACTGACCCATGGCTAAGGTCAGATCACATGGTCAGTTTGTCACTGACCCATGGATGGCTAAGGTCAGATCACATGGTCAGTTTATCACTGACCCATGGATGGCTAAGGTCAGATCACGTGGTCAGTTTGTCAATGACTATGGATGGCTTAAGGTCAGATCACATGGTCAGTTTGTCACTGACCATGGCTAAGGTCAGATCACATGGTCAGTTTGTCACTGACTATGGATGGTAAAGGTCAGATCCATGGTCAGTTTGTCACTGACCTATGGATGGCTAAGGTCAGATCACATGGTCAGTTTGTCACTGACCCTGGATGGCTAAGGTCAGATCATCATGGTCAGTTTGTCACTGACCTATGGATGGTTAAAGTCAGATCACATGGTCAGTTTGTCGCTGACTCATGGCTAAGGTCAGATCACATGGTCAGTTTGTCACTGACCCATGGCTAAGGTCAGATCACATGGTCAGTTTGTCACTGACCCATGGATGGCTAAGGTCAGATCACATGGTCAGTTTGTCACTGACCTATGGATGGCTAAGGTCAGATCACATGGTCAGTTTGTCACTGACCCATGGCTAAGGTCAGATCATGTGGTCAGTTTGTCACTGACCTATGGATGGTTAAGGTTAGATCACATGGTCAGTTTGTTGCTGACCCACGGCTAAGGTCAGATCACATGGTCAGTTTGTCACTGACCCATGGCTAGGTCGGATCACATGGTCAGTTTATCCTGGACCCATGGATGGCTAAGGTCAGATCACATGATCAGTTTGTCACTGACCCATGGCTAAGGTCGGATCACATGGTCAGTTTGTCACTGACCCATAGATGGCTAAAGTCAGATCACATGGTCAGTTTGTCACTGACTCATGGCTAAGGTCAAGTCACGTGATCAGTTTGTCACTGACCCATGGCTAAGGTCAGATTCACATGGTCAGTTTGTCACTGACCCATGGCTAAAGTCAGATCACATGGTCAGTTTGTCACTGACCCATGGCTAAGGTCAGATCACATGGTCAGTTTGTCACTGACCCATGGCTAAGGTCAGATCACATGGTCAGTTTGTCACTGACCTATGGCTAAGGTCAGATCACATGGTCAGTTTGTCACTGACCCATGGCTAAGGTCAGATCACATGGTCAGTTTGCCACTGACCATGGATGGCTAAGGTCAGATCACATGGTCAGTTTGTCACTGACCCATGGCTAAGGTCATATCACATGGTCAGTTTGTCACTGACCCATGGATGGCTAAGGTTTGTCACTGACCCATGGATGGCTAAGGTCAGATCACATGGTCAGTTTGTCACTGCCTATGGATGGCTAAGGTCAGATCACCTGGTCAGTTTGTCACTGACCTATGGATGGCTAGGTCAGATCACATGGTCAGTTTGTCACTGACCCATTGCTAAGGTCAGATCACATGGTCAGTTTGTCACTGACTCATGGCTAAGGTCGGATCACATGGTCAGTTTGTCACTGACCCATGGCTAAGGTCAGATCAACATGGTCAGTTTGTCATTGACCAATGGCTAAGGTCAGATCGCATGGTCAGTTTGTCACTGACCCATGGATGGCTAAGGTCAGATCACATGGTCAGTTTGTCACTAAACTATGGATGGCTAAGGTCAGATCACATGGTCAGTTTGTCACTGACTCATGGCTAAAGTCAGATCATGTGATCAGTTTGTCATGACCCATGGCTAAGGTCAGATCACATGATCAGTTTGTCACTGACCATGGCTAAGTCAGATCACAGGTCAGTTTGTCACTGACCTTGGATGGTCTAAGGTCAGATCACATGGTCAGTTTGTTACTGACTTATGGCTAAAAGTCAGATTCATGTGGTCAGTTTGTCACTGACCCATGGCTAAGATCAGATCACATGATCAGTTTGTCACTGACCCATCGCTAAGGTCGATCACATGGTCAGTTTGTCACTGACCCATGGCTAAGGTCAGATCATGTGGTCTGTTTGTCACTGACCCATGGCTAAGATCAGATCATGTGGTCTGTTTGTCACTGACTCATGGATGGCTAAGGTCAGATCACATGATCAGTTTGTCACTGACTCATGGCTAAGGTCAGATCACATGGTCAGTTTGTCACTGACCCATGGATGGCTAAGGTCAGATCACATGGTCAGTTTGTCACTGACCTATGGATGGCTAAGGTCAGATCATGTGGTCAGTTTGTCACTGACCCATGGATGGCTAAGGTCAGATCACATGGTCAGTTTGTCCACTGACTATGGATGCTAAGGTCAGATCATGTGGTCAGTTTGTCACTGACCCATGGATGGCCACATCAGGGCTGAGGTCGGCACAGCAGGAACAATTCAGTCCCACTCTGCCAGTGACAACACCCAGGTAAGCATTCATGTTGGACATCTCTCACCTTGCTGTGCCTCTCTGTCTGAAGTGTTTCCATGGGGACCCTTCAACACCCAGGTATGCATTCATGGTGCACAACTCTCACCTTGCTGTGCCTCACTGTCTGAAGTGTTTCTTGGGGACCCTTCAATCACCAGGTAAGCATTCATGGTGCACAACTCTCACCTTGCTGTGCCTCACTGTCTGAAGTGTTTCCATGGGGACCCTTCAACACCCAGGTAAGCATTCATGGTGCACAACTCTCACCTTGCTGTGCCTCACTGTCTGAAGTGTTTCCATGGGGACCCTTCAACACCCAGGTATGCATTCATGGTGCACAACTCTCACCTTGCTGTGCCTCACTGTCTGAGTGTTTCTATGGGACCCTTCAACACCCAGGTAAGCATTCATGGTGCACAACTCTCACCTTGCTGTGCCTCACTGTCTGAAGTGTTTCCATGGGGACCCTTCAACACCCAGGTAAGCATTCACGGTGCACAACAATCACCTTGCTGTGCCTCACTGTCTGAAGTGTTTCCATGGGGACCCTTCAACACCCAGGTAAGCATTCATGGTGCACAACTCTCACCTTGCTGTGCCTCACTGTCTGAAGTGTTTCCATGGGGACCCTTCAACACCCAGGTAAGCATTCACGGTGCACAACTCTCACCTTGCTGTGCCTCACTGTCTGAAGTGTTTCCAGGGGACCCTTCAACACCTAGGAAGCATTCATGTTGGACAACTCTCACCTTGCTGTGCCTCACTGTCTCTGAAGTGTTTCCATGGGGCCCTTCAACACCCAGGTAAGCATTCATGGTGCACAACTTCACCTTGCTGTGCCTCACTGTTGAAGTGTTTCCTTGGGGACCCTTTCAATACCTGGGAAGGAGCCCAGACAGGTGCACCAGTCCTTGGACTCCCCCCCCTCCCCCCCCCCCCCCCCCCCCGGCCCCCATCCCACTTCATGCCATGGAAACCCGCCACAACCTCTTCCCATTGCCAGTCACCCTGCTGACGGAGGGGAGGGGGGGGGGGGGGGGGAGGGGGGGGGGCTTGTCTTGCCCTTTTCACATCTGTGTTCACTGCAGTGTTGTTGGCATTGGGCCACTCATGGAGATCAACCTCTCACCTGAACTTGTTGACCTGAACAACAATGTTGTGTGTTGCATCAACAGAGAAGAGGACCCTCAAACCTGGTTCTCCAGGTGAAAGTCTGTCACACAGAGTATAACAATGCTGTGTGTTGCATCAACAGAGAAGAGGACCCTCAACACTGGTACTCAGGTGAAGTCTGTCACACTGAGGAACAATGCTGTGTGTTGCATCACAGAGAAGAGGACCTCTAACACCGGGTTTTCCAGGTGAAGTCTGTCACACTGTGGAAACAATGCTGTGTGTTGCATCAACAGAGAAGCGGACCCTCACACCTGGTACTCCAGGTGAAGTCTGTCACACAGAGTAACAATGCTGTGTGTTGCATCAACAGAGAAGAGGACCCTCAACACCTGGTTCTCCAGGTGAAGCCTGTCACACTGCCGGAAGTGGAATGTCATATCAGACCATTTCACACAGCCCACAAAATGTCTCTGCACAAACTGTCGTCTTGTGTGTGTGTGCGTGTGTGTGTGCACACGCATGTGCACACACACACGCACGCAACACACACACACACACACACACACACACACACACACACACACACACACACTCACACACACATAAGTATGAACTCGAGTATGTGTCAGTCTGTGTGCATGTGTTAGTATGAGTGTGTTTCCCAAAGACATCTATTCCATTAAAAGGTGATACAGAGGACAAAAGTACGTCAGTAGTATTCAACTGGCCATTGAAAGAACAACACCTACATGCTTCACTCTGTGACAACGGATCATACATACAGAAGGGAAATTTGGTGAGACAGACAGAGAGAGTGACAGAGACAGCGAGAGAGACAGAGGCAGAGAGAGAGACAGAGACAGAGAGAGCGACAGACAGAGACAGCGAGAGAGACAGAGGCAGAGAGAGAAGACAGAGACAGAGACAGAGACAGAGGCAGAGAGAGAGATACAGAGACAGAGAGAGAGACAGAGGCAGAGAGAGCGAGGGCAGAGACAAGAGAGAGAGAGAGAGAGAGAGAGAGAGAGAGACTGAGACAGAGAGAGGGGAGAGAACAGAGAGAGGGCCTCTTCAAGAAGGGTGGGACTACCAAATGTTGTCCTCACTCCGACAAGTGAACTACCGTCTGGTCAGGGCCCCGATAAAAAAGATAAGATAAGATAATGTTGCTTATAGCCCAGCGACCGCCAGAGGGCCACATCAGGGCTCCCGATCACAAAGGAAACGTACTGAATTCCAACAATCACAAGACACAACTAAGTATATACGTTAACACAGAGGAAAAAGACTAATTGGAAAGACAACACAAAAACATGTTAATGTTTTAAAACATAGGAAAAAGACAGTGGAAAGAAAAAACAACCAACACACGCATATATTATGTTAATACAAAGGAAAAAAAGATTGTGGACAGACAACCATGTAGCAAAGGAAAGAAGACTGAGTGGAAAGGCAACACAACACCCGTTTATATGGTTTAATACAAAGGAAAACATACATGAGTGGAAAGACAACAACACACGTATACACGTTAATACATAGGAAAAAAAAACAAAGTGGAAAGACAACACAACACATAATGTATATTTGTTAAGATAATGCAAAAAAGACTGAGTTTAAAAAAAACAACAAACATGCGTTATTATTGTTAATACAAAGGAAAAAAAAGACTGAGTGGAAAAAAAAATCTTAAATAAATGTTAGCGAACCCCCCAGAGAAGTGTGGACAAACGAGTCACAAGACAAAACACAACGCGTTTCGACCTCTTAGGTCTTCTTCAGGTGAGGATATAAAAAATAAAAAACGAAAATTCAGTTAGCTTTAAATTCACTTATCTGGTGGAAAGACAAAACCCAACACACATATGCATGTCTATCAAAGGAAAAAAGATGCGTGAAAGACAACACAACACACATATACATACAAAGGAAAATAAGACTGTGTGGAAAGACAACACAACACACATTTTATATATATGTTAATACATTTGGAAAAAGACTGAGTGGAAGACGACACAACACACATGTATATATATATGTTAATACTTTTGGAAAAAGACTGAGTGGAAAGACGACACGAACATGTATATATGTTAATACATTGGGAAAAAAGATGACTGGAAAGACAACATAATACATTATATATGTCTATACAAAGGAAAAAAGACTGAGTAGAAAGACAACACAACACATGTATATATTTTTAAAACAGGGAAAAAAAAAAGACTGAGGGGAAAATTTCAAACAAACACACGTTTACATGTCTTTTACAAAGGTAAAAAGACTGAGTAAAAAGACAAAACAACAATGTATATATGTTATACAAAGGTAAAAAAGACTGAGTGGAAAGCGCACAACACACGTATATATGTTAATACAAAGGAAAAAACGACTAAGTGGAAAGAATCAGCAAAAACATACATTTAAATTACAAAGGAAAAAAAGACTGAGTGGAAAGACAAGACGATGTTCCCATTGGCCAGTCTCTTGAGTCCAACCCCCCAAATCCAATCCACCCATTCCCCCTTCAACGCCAACACAACAAATCCTGGTTGTCCTGACGGACGGTCATCAAAGGACTCCTCATGATCATGTTCAGCCACCATACTCCCTCGCCTCCCCCTCCCCCCTTCCAGCCACCCCATGCACCACAAATACTTTCTCACGGGTGGGATGAAACAGAGGGATTTCTCACTCCCCACTCCCGTCCTCTTCACCACTGGTTCATGGGCGTGGCTAAATCAGGCCACCACAAACAACAAAAACAAAAAGTCAAGCAAAGATTTTGGCCAAAAAAAAACAAAAGGGAAGGGAGGGGGTCACAAAATTCTGTATGTGGAAACCCCTCCCCTCTGAATAACTGAAAAGGGCGAGGTGCCACCTGTGTGAAGTGGCTTTTTGCTGGCCACCCTTGCCTCCCCCCCAAGTGACGGTACGTCCCCCCCCTTCCTTTTTCACTTACAGACTTAAGGGGAAAAGGGGGGGGAAAAAAAAGGACCCCTGTGTCGAAAAGTTCACCACTGTGGTGTGTGTGTGTGTGGTGTGGTGTGTGTGTGTCTGTTGTGTGGCATGGGTGCGGCGCCGGTGTGTGTGTATTAAGTGTGTGTGCGTGCGTGGTGTGTGTATATGGTTTTGGTGGGTGTGTTGGGGTGTGTGTTGTGTGGTGTGTGTGTGGGGGTGAGGAGGGTGTGGGTGTGTGTGTTGTGTGTGTGTGTGTGTTGGTGTGTGTGTGTGTGTGTATAAGTGTGTGGGTGGTGTGACTGCATGT
>CM031612.1:87357197-87365065 GCA_018398815.1 Conus ventricosus
CGCTAACATTTATTTAAGATTTGTTTTTCCACTCAGTCTTTTTTTTCCTTTGTATTAACATATATACGCATGTTGTGTTGTCTTTTTACTCAGTCTTTTTTGCATTATCTTAACATATATACATGTATGTGTTGTGTTGTCTTTCCACTTTGTCTTTTTTCCTATGTATTAACGTGTATACGTGTGTTGTTGTCTTTCCACTCAGTGTATGTTTCCTTTGTATTAACATATATACGGGTGTTGTGTTGCCTTTCCACTCAGTCTTCTTTCCTTTGCATACATGTGTTGTCTGTCCACTATCTTTTTCCTTTGTATTAACATAATATATGCGTGTGTTGTGTTGTCTTTCCACTGTCTTTTTCCTATGTATTAACATTAACATGTGTTGTGTTGTCTTTCCAATTAGTCTTTTTTCCTCTGTGTTAACGTATATACTTTAGTTGTGTCTTGTGATTGTTGGAATTCAGTACGTTTCCTTTGTGATCGGCAGCCCTGATGTGGCCCTCTGCGGTCGGCTGGGCTATAAGCAACATTATCTTATCTTATCTTTGTGATCGGTCCCTGACCAGACGGTAGTTCACTTGTCGGAGTGAGGACAACATTTGGTAGTCCCACCCTTCTTTGAAGAGCCCTCTCTCTGTTTCTCTCTCTCTCTCTGTCTCAGTCTCTCTCCTCTCTCTCTCTCTCTCTCTCTCTCTCTGTCTCTGTCTCGCTCTCTCTGCCTCTGTCTCTCTCTCTGTCTCTGTATCTCTCTCTCTGCCTCTGTCTCTGTCTCTGTCTCTGTCTCTCTCTCTGCCTCTGTCTCTCTCGCTGTCTCTGTCTGTCGCTCTCTCTGTCTCTGTCTCTCTCTCTGCCTCTGTCTCTCTCGCTGTCTCTGTCACTCTCTCTGTCTGTCTCACCAAATTTTCCCTTCTGTATGTAGTGATCCGTTGTCACAGAGTGAAGCATGTAGGTGTTGTTCTTTCAATGGCCAGTTGAATACTACTGACGTACTTTTGTCCTCTGTTCACCTTTTAATGGAATAGATGTCTTTGGGAAACACACTCATACTAACACATGCACACAGACTGACACATACTCGAGTTCATACTTATGTGTGTGTGAGTGTGTGTGTGTGTGTGTGTGTGTGTGTGTGTGTGTGTGTGTGTGTGTGTGCGTGCGTGTGTGTGTGCACATGCGTGTGCACACACACACGCACACACACACAAGACGACAGTTTGTGCAGAGACATTTTGTGGGCTGTGTGAAATGGTCTGATATGACATTCCACTTCCGGCAGTGTGACAGGCTTCACCTGGAGAACCAGGTGTTGAGGGTCCTCTTCTCTGTTGATGCAACACACAGCATTGTTACTCTGTGTGACAGACTTCACCTGGAGTACCAGGTGTTGAGGGTCCGCTTCTCTGTTGATGCAACACACAGCATTGTTCCACAGTGTGACAGACTTCACCTGGAGAACCAGGTGTTGAGGGTCCTCTTCTCTGTTGATGCAACACACAGCATTGTTCCTCAGTGTGACAGACTTCACCTGGAGTACCAGGTGTTGAGGGTCCTCTTCTCTGTTGATGCAACACACAGCATTGTTACTCTGTGTGACAGACTTCACCTGGAGAACCAGGTGTTGAGGTCCTCTTCTCTGTTGATGCAACACACAACATGTTGTTCAGGTCAACAAGTTCAGGTGAGAGGTGATCCTCCATGAGTGGCCCAGCCAACAACCACTGCAGTGAACACCCCCCACTAAAACGCACACCCCCCCCCCCCCCCCCCCCCCCCCCCCCTCCCCTCCGTCAGCAGGGTGACTGGCAATGGGAAGAGGTTGTGGCGGGGTTTCCATGGCATGAAGTGGGATGGGGGCCGGGGGGGGGGGGGGGGGGGGGGGGGGGAGGGGGGGAGTCCAAGGACTGGGTGCACCTGTCTGGGCTCCTTCCCAGGTATTGAAGGGTCCCCATGGAAACACTTCAGACAGTGAGGCACAGCAAGGTGAGAGTTGTGCACCATGAATGCTTACCTGGGTGTTGAAGGGTCCCCATGGAAACACTTCAGAGACAGTGAGGCACAGCAAGGTGAGAGTTGTCCAACATGAATGCTTACCTAGGTGTTGAAGGGTCCCCATGGAAACACTTCAGACAGTGAGGCACAGCAAGGTGAGAGTTGTGCACCGTGAATGCTTACCTGGGTGTTGAAGGGTCCCCATGGAAACACTTCAGACAGTGAGGCACAGCAAGGTGAGAGTTGTGCACCATGAATGCTTACCTGGGTGTTGAAGGGTCCCCATGGAAACACTTCAGACAGTGAGGCACAGCAAGGTGATTGTTGTGCACCGTGAATGCTTACCTGGGTGTTGAAGGGTCCCCATGGAAACACTTCAGACAGTGAGGCACAGCAAGGTGAGAGTTGTGCACCATGAATGCTTACCTGGGTGTTGAAGGGTCCCCATAGAAACACTTCAGACAGTGAGGCACAGCAAGGTGAGAGTTGTGCACCATGAATGCATACCTGGGTGTGAAGGGTCCCCATGGAAACACTTCAGACAGTGAGGCACAGCAAGGTGAGAGTTGTGCACCATGAATGCTTACCTGGGTGTTGAAGGGTCCCCATGGAAACACTTCAGACAGTGAGGCACAGCAAGGTGAGAGTTGTGCACCATGAATGCTTACCTGGGTGTTGAAGGGTCCCCATAGAAACACTTCAGACAGTGAGGCACAGCAAGGTGAGAGTTGTGCACCATGAATGCATACCTGGGTGTTGAAGGGTCCCCATGGAAACACTTCAGACAGTGAGGCACAGCAAGGTGAGAGTTGTCCAACATGAATGCTTACCTGGGTGTTGTCACTGGCAGAGTGGGACTGAATTGTTCCTGCTGTGCCGACCTCAGCCCTGATGTGGCCATCCATGGGTCAGTGACAAACTGACCACATGATCTGACCTTAGCATCCATAGGTCAGTGACAAACTGACCATGTGATCTGACCTTAGCCATCCATGGGTCAGTGACACAACTGACCACATGATCTGACCTTAGCCATCCATAGGTCAGTGACAAACTGACCATGTGATCTGACCTTAGCCATCCATGGGTCAGTGACAAACTGACCATGTGATCTGACCTTAGCCATGAGTCAGTGACAAACTGATCATGTGATCTGACCTTAGCCATCCATGAGTCAGTGACAAACAGACCACATGATCTGATCTTAGCCATGGGTCAGTGACAAACAGACCACATGATCTGACCTTAGCCATGGGTCAGTGACAAACTGACCATGTGATCTGACCTTAGCGATGGTCAGTGACAAACTGATCATGTGATTGATCTTAGCCATGGGTCAGTGACAAACTGACCACATGATCTGACTTTAGCCATAAGTCAGTAACAAACTGACCATGTGATCTGACCTTAGCCATCCATAGGTCAGTGACAAACTGACCTTGTGATCTGACCTTAGCCATGGGTCAGTGACAAACTGATCATGTGATCTGACCTTAGCCATGGGTCAGTGACAAACTGATCACATGATCTGACTTTAGCCATGAGTCAGTGACAAACTGACCATGTGATCTGACCTTAGCCATCCAAAGGTTAGTGACAAACTGCCCATGTGATCTGCCCTTACCCATCCATGGGTCAGGACAAAAACTGACCTGCGATTGACCTTAGCCATTGGTCAATGACAAATGCCAAAGTGATCTGACCTTAGCCAGGGGGTCAGTGAAAAAACTGACCTGTGATCCGCCTTTAGCCATGGTCGTGACAAATGACCATGTGTTTGCCCCTTAGCAATGGGCAGTGAAAAAATGCCCATGTGACTGCCCTTAGCATCCAAGGTCGTGACCAAACGACCAGTGTCTCCTTACCCATCCATAGGTCAGTGAAAAATACCAGTGATCGCCCTTGCCATCATGGGTCGTAAAAAAACCAAGCCATCATGGGTCAGTGACAAACTGCCCATGGGTATGACCTTCCCATGGGTCAGTGAAAAAACTGACCTGTGATTGACCTTAGCCATCCATGGGTCGTGGAAAAGGGGCCCATGTGTTGCTTACCCTGGGTCAGTGACAAAGACCATGTGATCTGACCTTAGCCTTGGTCAGTGACAAACTGCCCATTGATTGCCCTTAGCCATGGGTCAGTGAAAAAATGACCATGTGATCGACCTTAGCCATGGGTCAGTGACAACTGACCATGTGTTTGACTTTACCCATGGGTCATGACAAACTGACCATGTGTTTGCCTTTAAACCAGGGCAGTGACAAACTGATCCGTATTACCTTAGATGAGTCAGTGACAAACTGACCAGTGATCTGACTTTGCCTTTAAAAGGGTCAGTGAAAAAAACTGACCATGTGATCCAAAAACCCATGGGCCCGGGAAAAAACTGTCATGTGGCTACCTTACCCAAATGGGTTCGGAAAAAACTGACCATGGATCCGACCAGCCTGGGTCAGTGACAAAATCCATGTGATTTGATTAGGTGGGTCAGCAACAAATGCCCTGTGATTAACTTAACCATCCATAGGTCAGTGACAAAATGACCAATGTTTGACCTTACCCATGGGTCAGTGACAAACTGACCGTGATTGACCTTACCCACCCATGGCAGTGACAAACTGCCATGTGATTGACCTTAGAAATCCAGGGGTCAGTGAAAAATTGACCTGTGATCTGCCTTAGCCTGGGTCAGTGACAAACTGCCATGTGTCTGACCTTAGCCATGAGTCAGCGAAAAAACTGCCCATGTGATTGCTTTAACCATCCATGGTCGGGGGAAAACTGACCTTTTGTGATTTGATCTTACCCCTCCCAAGGGGGCAGTGACAAACGCCATGGATCTGACCTTGCATCCATAGGTCAGTGACAAACTGACCATGTGATTGACCTTTCCCCCATCCATAGGTCAGTGAAAAAACTGACCATGTGGATCTGCCCTTAGCCTGGGGTCGTGAAAACTGCCATGTGTTGCCTTAGCCTCCATGGTCATTAAAAAACTGCACGTATTGACCTTAGCCCCAGGGTCAGTGATAAAATGACCATGTGATCTGCCTTAGCCATCCATGGGTCAGTGACAAACCGCATGTGATCCCCTTCCCCATGGGTCGTGAAAAAACTGACCACATGATCTTACCTTAGTCATGTGCAGTGACAAAACTGCCATGGGTCCGCCCTTAGCCATGGGTCAGGACAAACTGACTTGTGATCTGACCTTGCCACCATGGGGCAGTGACAAAACTGCCCCATGTGATCCGCCCTTTCCCATGGGTCAGTGAAAAACTGCCAGTGATCTGCCCTTTACCCATGGGTAGGACATATGCCCTGTGATCTAAACCTTAACATCCATTAGGTCAGTGAAAAACTGACCACAATCTGACCTTAGCCATGGGTCAGTGACAAATGACCTGTGATCGCCCTTACCCATGGGTCAGTGAAAACTGACCATGTGTTTCCCCCTTACCCATGGGTCGTGACAAACGCCCACATGATTGACCTTAGCCATGGGTCAGTGAAAAATGACCAGTGATCGCCCCTTACCCACCCATGGTCAGTGAAAAAAATGACCAGTGATTGACCTTAGCATCCATGGGTCAGTGATAAACTGCCATGTGATTGCCTTTAGCCATCCATGGGTCAGGAAAAAACGACATGTGATTGACCTTAGCCGGGGTCAGTGACAAACTGACCATGATCTGACCTTACCCTGGGTCAGTGCAAACGCCCTGTGACCCGACCTTAGCAGAGTCAGGGGGGGACAAACTGCCCATTGATTGCCTTGCCAGGGGTCAGTGAAAAACTGCCCATGTGATCTGACCTAACCCAGGGTCAGTGAAAACTGACCATGTGATTGCCTTTAGCGTGGGTCTGAAAAAAATGCCCAGGTGATCTGACTTAGCCTCCATAGGTAAAGTTTGACTAGCCAGCATGTCTTGATTTTTTTTAGTTGGGGGGAAAACGTATGGCGGATTGGTAAAAAGAATTGTCTATGCCAGATGTTTGCGTTTTCTGCATTTGGTGGGAACGTTGGCGGGTGTGAAAAAAATTGTCTATGCCAGCATGTTTTGCGTTTTTTGCGTTGGTGGGAAAACGTATGGAGAGTAGTGAAAGAATTGCTTAGAGGCCAGCAGTCTTGCATTTTTGCAGTTGGGGGGAAAATTTATGGCGGTATGTCGGTGACAAACGACCTCCTGCAGTGTCTTGCTAGCCGTGTTGCCATACACCTTACTCTACAGTGTCTTGCTAGCCATGTTGACATCCCCCTCGGTCCCCCGGTTGGGGGGCCCCCTTGGGGGTGGGGGTTTTGGTGGGGTCCAGGATCCTTGGTTTGTTTGGCGGGGGCATCAATATTGGGATGGCTTTTTTTTTCACATGCTTCTAGGCCTGAGAGGTGAGATGCGTTTGGTAAGGAAAGTGGTAGGGGTTGATCCCCCGGTAGGGTTTCCCCATGTCAAAATAGGCTAAGGGTGGGTCTGACAAAGGGAGTAACCCGCCTTTCCCCTTTTCTTGTTTTCTGCCCCCCTTTTTTGGCCCCTTTTCTCTTGTCTCCCTTCAAGTCTTCTTTTCCACCTCCTTTTTCTCTGTGGTCTCCTTGGGGTTTTATGAGGCGGTTTGGGCGGGGCTTCAAAATGGTCTTTTTCCCCCCCCCCCCCCCCCCCTTTTGGACCCTTCCAGACAGGGAGTACATTTTGGGCCCCGGGTGTAAATCGGCCCCCTTTCTTGGGGTTGGGGGTCAAGACGGGCATTTCCCCCCAGTGGCCAAGAAACCCCTGCAGTCCAGCTCTTTTTCCCCGGGAGTTGAGAAAGATCAGGGGGGATGGGGTTTTGGTTTGCTTCTGTTGTTCGATGTCTCTCCCGAAGCCTGGAAGGGGTCAAGACATTGGTTTTTTGGCCCCGGCCCCTTTGTTGGACTCCCGGTGGGTGGGTAAGGGAGGATGAATACAATAAACTAAATATGACTTTTTTTAAAAAAAATACCCCCCAAAAGGAAGAAAAAGGCAGTATCCCCTATTTCGGGGGAATTTTAAACAGCAGTGATTGACAGTGAGGGGAAAACAGAAAACGGTTTTGGGTTCCTGCTGGGTGGAAAGGGGCAGAGCAGGAAAGCCCCCTTTTGCTGAGCCCTTTTGCTTTCCAAAAAAGGGGTTTATGGTATAGAGGTGAACCCGGTCCATAAACGGTTTAGGAATGGTTTGTTTCTTCTTAATGCGATACAGAAGAATCCGAAAAGCTGCAGAAGGCAAAAAAGTTGTGGATAGGGGATAGGGGATCCCCAAAAGCAAATTTAAATTTATCCCAAAAGGGGTTTATTCGATGCGAGATCTGGCGGGTGTTCAGGGCGGAAATAAAAAAAAGGAGCTGGCGTCCCGGGTGTGGGAGGTGGCAGGGTGCGGTAAAGAAAAGGGTTTAGAGAGGTGGCCCCCAAACACCCTCTTTTGACTTTGCAACCCTGTGCTGCCTCCGCGTCATCAAAGGTTTGGTTAACCCAAATGTTCATGTTCCTTATGGCCGTCCCCTTGGGTGTTTAGGTGCCCCGAAGTTTGGCCTGTAGGGCCCCTTTTTAGGGCAAGAGGATGCGGGTGTTTTTGCAAGGCAACCATGGGGCGTGTCAAGATCCCGGGCCCTTGTGCTAATGCGGTGGCGCCATCCTCCTCTTAAAAAAAACCCCTCCCCTTTTTTTGGTTCAGGAAACCCCAATTCAAAACTAAAGATGAAAGAAATTTCCTTTTTTGAAGCCCCCAAGAGGTTGGGGCGTCGACGCCGACGCTCTTCCCGCTTGGCTGTACGGAAAAAATTTCCCCCGTTTCCACTCGATTCCCGGTATGCGTTTTTTAGAACCCTGAAACTTTAAAATTTCTGGGGGGAAAACCCCCCCAACC